>JAOYSI010000361.1:0-18316 GCA_025775065.1 Hiodon alosoides | reverse complement strand
TATATATATATATATATATATATATATATATATATACATATAGACAAATCCTTCATAAAAATGTTGTGCTCTTTAGAGATTTTAACAACATCAGGATTAACAACATCAGTGTTTATCTGTTCCTGAACGTGTAACTGTGAGTGCAAAAAAACGAGGGAAAACAGACTCATGATGGCTAAACCAAAATACCACGACTGCCGCAACTATTGACCCCCTGTTATTTGCCCTCTTCTAATTTCGTCATCTGTTTGCATATTTATCAGCTAAGGGTTTATTGACAGCATACTTTTTCTGCCTGTGACATAAATCTTTTTTTTTTTTGTAACATTTGTGACATTTTACATTTTAACATTCGGGATAATTATCCCAAATTTCCCAAATCAAAATTGACTCAAATGCCTTTGGGCACTTTTACAGTCTCTCACAATTCAGTAACCACGAAGTGCACAATATACACATTACTTTTATATTTGTTTAATTCAACACCTTGGATTTCTGAGTTTGTGCTCCGTTACATTTTCAAACTAAAAATATATAACTTCTGACTGCCTGACTTCCCGAACCTTTATCTCTTCAGCTGAATGCTGCTTTGAAGAGTTTGAATCATCTAGCAAAGTCTTGTTAATATTAACAAGACATGGCAATAAGTTATTTCATGAGGGCTGTTATATTTCACTGCATGCTTTTATATTAACTGCCCCTTTCCCTGTTAATGAGAATCTAAAACCACACGGGTAACTAAAAATGTCTTTGTTATTCACAGAAACTCAAAAACTCAAAAACAGTTACAAAATTACAGAGTGGGCAAAGACAAAAACCCTTGAGATCACACTACATTTGACTTTTTTTTAAAAAGCATCAGAAATTCAAAAACAGATTTAAAGTGGACATATTTTGAACAGGTTACCATCTGCAAAAAGCAAACTGCTATTTTACAACCCCAAACTGAAAAAAGGCTGATACATTAAATAATTAGGGGGACCTATATGAGTCAAGAAGGTCATATATAATATCTCGAAAGACCGTGATCGACTGATTCATCCAAATGCCCAGTACCTTATCCTTGATGTTAATGGCCAATGTAAAGCTGGAAATTTTTTGTGAAATTTTATTTCCCAACTGTGTATCTGCACGGACTGCAAATAAAAACGAGTGAATTCCATTTAAAGCATAGCCATGCTGGTGCCACAAAGCACATGTTGTTCAAAGATCCAAGGGTTTTAATTAAGGGTTTAATTAATCTAGAATCTGTTTATATATTTTTAGCTACTAATGTATTTTTAAAAGCAAGGGTTTCTAATAAAGCTGATTTAAAGTTTGTGTGTCTGTAGTATAAGAGCAGTAAGTATTATACTTTACGCTATGGTTGATTTGTATTAAAAACATTCTCAGACTGGTAATCTAAAACTTCACCCTCACATTGGTCAGATCGGAGCTCGATTTCTTCTGGCTGGTTGGCCACAGTTGTTCAGTCAATCAAAAAAGTTACATCTTAGAACGTAAAACGTCAATTCTTTGCAAACTTAAAAGGTTCTACGGTTTTATACTTATAATACATGGCCAAAAGTATGTGGACGTCCCTTCAAATTAGTGGGTTCGCCATTTCAGCCATACCCCTTGCTGACGGGTATTTAAATTCAAGCACACAGCCATGCAGCCTCCATAGACAAACATTGGCAGAATGGCCCATACTGAAGAGCTCAGTGACTTTCAATGTGGCATCACCATAGGATGCCACCTTGTCAAATTACTACCCTGCTAGAGCTGTCCTGGTCAACTGTAAGTACTGTTACTGTGAACTGGAAACGTCAAGGAACAACTCAGCTGTGAAGTGGTAGGCCACACAAACTCACAGAATGGGACTGCCCTTACACATGTAACGCTTTATATGTATTTTATGTGAAACTGTGTTGCAAAGAACAGCACAGTGCTTTACGAGGTGTACACCTTAAATAAATTGGTGGGGAAGAAGGTGGTAGGTAAAAAGAAATTAATGACATGACTGACAGTTTTGGAATATATAGGAATGCTTGGGCTACAAGCCTACATGAGCCCATTTGTGGCAGTGGCAACACTGATCCTAGTGTGACAACCAACCCCAAAATCCATTGGACAATCTGTCCCAACGAAACTGTATGTTCATTTTATGCTAACCACCTAAAATTAAATATAACAGATTTTCATTTCAGGTATAAAAAGGGATCATTTTAATGACACATTTTTCTGTCACTGGCTTCAAGTTAGGTTGTTATAAGCTTTGTGACAGCCAGTTCCCCTGCATACTTTCTTTTGTTCGGTATTAATCGCTTGAAGCTGAGAGTACCAGAATTTGCCACACTTGGCCAGAAGCCTATTTTGGCAACTAGTTTACAAGGCAAGCAATTTGAGGCAATTGGTCATTACTCTGGTGGCCAGTGCACTTCAATAAGATACCAAATTATGTACGAAAGCCCCTATTCATCAATATGGCCAAATGATCTGCAAGAGGCAGATGCCTCCAAACTGCTTGAACAGTTCAAGTTATTTGCACATGGGAGGTTTTAGCACCAGCGAAGTAAATGCTTCGCTTGAGAAAATCTTAGAAGAATTGCACAACTCGGTTATCAGCTCAAATGCGATAAGAACGTTTCGCTACTCTTTCGCCCTTTGTTAACGGGCGCCTAGTAGTACAAGTACAAAAGAAAAAGAAAAAAACTACTGTGTATTACTATTATGTTTGACAAAGTTTTGCTAAAATCGAAAGCCAAATATTTTCGACAAAGTAATACACACCATATAGATTTATACTGAAAGTAGTAGTCTGTCGTTCTGTTTTAAAGCATTAGTAGGTTTATTATCATCGATAAGAGTTCGCGTGTGCTGAAAACACGTGTGCCAAGGACTGTCCCAGCTGTCACGGACGTCAGTGTTCACCGTCAACTGCTAAGAATGCGATTCATTAACAGACTGAAGGATACTGTGTTTACTTTCGCACGGCCTCTTGCAAGATCAGCAGTCCTTCCGACTTATAAATCGCTGCGGCCTCCAAATCGCTCTTCTCCTGGGACTCTGCGCTGCAGCTCCTCGTCTCCTCTTAACTTTCTCACTTTTCCCCACACATTTTCTTCTTATTATAATTTATTTGTGGTAAACTTAAAATGAGTGCTGCACAACCTATATTTCTGAAAGGAGAAAACTGCACGCCAACATGGACAGACGCGAACGCTGACTACAATGAGACCGACACCCACCTCGAGATTCTGGGCAAGCCAGTCATGGAGCGTTGGGAGACGCCATATATGCACGAACTTGCTACTGTAGCAGCGTCCAAGGGTAGGTTATGCCATGAAATTAAGTTGTGCACTAACGTTTATTTAAAAATAATGTTAAGGTTTATTTCCTGTCAGCTCTGAGTTTATTCGGTGGTTAAAACGATGACATCGACCTAACTGTCCCAGGCTATGGATGTGGTGTGTGATGCTACTTTAAGCGTCTTGAGGACCACAATATGTAAACTACACCTGCATAGTCAAAGTAGTCTAAGTGCTTTCATTTGAGTTAGTGAGCACGATAGGTGTTAATTTGAATGTGCGTTCACAACTACTGCTTGACGTGAAGAAACGATTACGCTTATAAAAATTTAAATTTCATGTAAAAAATTAATACATTGAATGCGTGTAGCAAGTTTCACCAGCTGATTCCCATTCATTTGGTACTCGTTAACTAAGGTTACATATAAATATGACCTTGCCCCTATACCAGCCGTAAATCAGCAGCTCAGCTTTATCAAGTAAGGATAGGGGAGTGCAGAGTTACTGCAACTATAGGTCAGTCGTGGTAATGTGTATAACGATGAAATCGATTTAGTTAAGGGAAGCACGTGTGCGCTAAAATTAATCATGGCTAGCATTGTAGAGCATCGGAAAGCATTAAACTTATGTATCAATAAATGCTATGATTATTCATAAAATAATCATAGCATTAAATGAACACTATTAGAAACGTTAAATGGGTGCAGTTTCGGTAGTAGTTTACTGCAATGTTAAATGCTGATATCTTTGAAGAATTGTGCAGACGGTTGGCATGAATCTGGATAGCGACAGCAGGATTTGGTCAGCAGGCCACCCCCTTTGGAGTTCCACCAGATCCATCTATTTTTACATTTCTCTGAAAGACAACTCTGTGGAACGCCATGGAGTAGTTTATCACAGACTACAACCTGTTCCTTTCCCACAAACTTTTTTTTCGTGCTTGATTTCATGATCTTGCTAATCTCTGTTTTTGCAAGCGTTTCAACCAGAGTGTGACAAGTGAAGAAAAGGAGAACAATAATGTACAATAATGCTTACTGCATGTATACTTTATTGCAAATACATTTTAAGAACAGGGAATACTAAGGTTGTTGACTGTTTTGTTTTACAGGGGGGCGGGTTCTTGAGATTGGCTTTGGAATGGCCATCGCTGCCACCAAGATAGAGTCATTTCCCATTGAGGAACATTGGATCATTGAGTGCAACGATGGGGTTTTCAAGAGATTGGAGGAGTGGGCCAAGAAACAGCCACACAAAGTGAGCGTTTTAAGTCCTTCTTTGGCCCCATTATTAAAGTTTCTCCAAGATGACTCTGTTTACATTGTTTGTGAACAACACTATAAATAAAATCCAATTTCCTTCGACATTTATAGATAGTTCCTCTCAAAGGCTTATGGGAAGAGGTGGTGCCCACTCTGCCCGATGGACACTTTGATGGTAAGATTTCCTTGCAAATTGCACCTTGCTATACTGACTACCTGTAAAAAGGTGAACCTATTTTTATATTATGCAACTTTTAAGCTTTGAATGGGAATGTTCCATTTAAAGATATCAGATTTTATGCTGCAATTTTAATTGCAGGTATTCTATATGACACCTATCCCCTGTCTGAAGAAACCTGGCATACTCACCAGTTCAACTTTATTAAGGTAAGTCATTAATAATTAAGTCATTAATAATTTTCAATTGTATTTAAAACAAATCTGTGCATAACACCAAATGCAAAAAAGATAATTTTGTATCACAAAGTAAATATCTTAGCAATATCAGGTTCATGGGGGTCTCGTGGTAGAATTATTTTTACCCCAGCAATCTAAGAAATATCATAATCCAATAAATAATTTTCTTTAATTTTAACCAGTGGTCTCTGTAAAGCCCATCACTTTAGGGAGTATGTATATTAATATGTTGGGTATCTGTCTTGGCCTAGCACTACTAAGACAATGCATGTAATTATTTCCCTTGAGATTAGCCATGTTTTCACAAAACACATTCTTCATTAAAAAAAATAAATATATTTTCAGTCCCATGCACACAGGTTGTTAAAACCTGGTGGCGTCCTCACTTACTGCAACCTCACATCCTGGGGCGAGTTGCTCAAGAGCAAATATGATAACATCGACAAAATGTTCCAGGTAAGTCTCTGTAGTCTCTGAGTCTCTGTAGTCCAAAAACATGTACTCTAGTGCCAACTTGACGGTTTGTTTGTTTTTGTTTGTTTTTGGATGAACTTGTCTCATGTTCAATATCAATTATACATGCATTATGAAACAAAATTGCTCTCCACTTCAGATGTGCGAACGCACATGTACATCAAGTCAAAGCTGGCATGATTGCATGCTGTGTACGTGGGCTATGGCATTCACTAGGGATTTGTTTTTATACTTGAATTACAGGAGACTCAAGTGCCTCAGCTGGTTGCAGCTGGCTTTAAGAAAGAGAAGATTACCACTGCATTGATGGACATCATTCCCCCAACTGAATGCAAATACTATTCCTTTCACAAGATGATTACACCAACAGTTATCAAAAATTGAGCCTAGAGATTACTGCTGCTGTCTAAATTTTGTGAATACCCCCCAAGTCCCTTTTCTTATGACCTCTTCCCCACACTTTGGAAAGTGCCTTTTCATTGACAAACCGTACCTGTTTGCTCTCATCAACATATGCCATCACTATGATACTCAAGGTGCCTTTTACTTTAAGGCTGGAAGCGCAATAAATACATTTTCTTAACATTTGTCATTTGCAGTTTAGCAATGTGTGATTTCTGTCTTCATTAACCTTTAGAAGTTGAAACTATATTTATGGTTGTACAATTTCTAATTTTTGCAACACGTTTTGGAAACATGGTGTACAGTTTTAAACAAACTCAATGTAGTTAATTTCCAGAACCAAACTACAAACTAAACTAAGACATTGCACTGTGATTTTTTTTGTTACATTTTTAAAAAAGAAAACAGTTAACGGTTCACGCACTTACGTTTCTGTAATTGAATGTTTATGAACAACAGTATATTTGAAATACATGATACATCAATCTCATTATTCAGCTGACGAAACCGACGACGTAAGAAAGTAATGTTTTCGCTTTTAAGTAAACGGGGCTAAAGCATTTCTAATGGCCCCTCCTGAGAAAGTTCTACACTGCCACTTTAAGTGAAACAAATTGCCACAGCTGCTGCATTCCGCAAGGAAGGGTTTGGTTTCTACTGGAAGTGGACAACCTTTAACGGAAAATAAATTTAGTTAGCGAGTATCTAATTATTTGTTCAGACATGAAAATATAACGTAAGTAGGCCCCACAGCTAACTAATAACAACAAACGGTCTCCGGTCGTTATACCTTAAAGGGAGGTTACTAAAACCATGTGCTACCATTGACCTTCGAATGTACTCAGCTGATGTCAGATAACTAACTTGCTATTGGTTCGGACCATTTGGTTATTTGTAGATAATAACTTAAAACTATATCAATGACTAATTGCATGAAAATACAAAAAACGATGAGAGTTACGATTGGTGTGGTTAAATTAGATTGTAGATTGCTGGCTAGGATTAGTTGTACTGTAAGCAAGGTCAGGTTTGCTATGGGCAAAATTATAGCGTTAGGGAAATGGCTATCTAACTCACACAATCTCAAAGGTGTTTGCACTGATACTTAAATACAGTACTGAGAGCAAACATAGTATGAAAACATGCCTAACGTGGGCCTAACGAAAACACATTAGTCACATTACAGAAAAGTCAACGAAACATTTATGGTTACAGTATTTTAAATCGTAATTTACAATTAAAGTACGTCAAATTCAGTAACACATAGTGCGTTTTATGCCTACATATCTAAAAGTCTGTAGGTATGTAGGAAATACTTACAGACCTAAGTTTATGGAGTTATTTACAAATAATGTAAAAGACAATCGGTCAAAATTTCAATAGCAAACCTTTTATTTGACTACCAGGCAGAATCTTTTGTCGTTTAATCTACATCTTGCTTCCAAACTGGTACAGCAGAGGGCGGTATAGTATCAGCCATTAATCTACACGTTGCCATAACCCTACAGGTGAATAAATTGTAGGCTATTTGATCGAGTGACTACCCATTCCCATTTTGATGTATTAATAAATTGAAGTTAAAACATTTTTTTTTTTATGTCAAGTAAGATAAATTCCACTATGAATACAGGTATCTGGTAAAGGGGGGCTCTGTTAACTGAATGCCCCTCCTAGTGGTGAGGGTCAGCTTGTGCTACCCTCTGCTGCTGAAGGGGGAGAGCTGGGTGCTGCCCCACTTCCCCACTGAAGGGAAGTGTCTAGGGAGACCTCTCTCCGCCTCTGGGGAGTACCAGGTGGTGCCCCGGACTGCCATCCCTCAGCTGCGGGGGACAACAAGCTTTGCCATTCACTTCCAGGTGGCATTCTTGGTAGTTTTCCTCTTCAAGCCCCGGGGTCTTTTCTCACTTGTTCCGGGGCCTCCAGTAGTGCCCCCTGAATTTCCTGAAAGTCTATTTCAAAATTCAAGTGCAGCGTGGGGCTGTGTAATGGACAGGCAAAACCAAAGTTTAAAAAAATTTAGTTTTATTGGGTTTTAAATCATACATTTAAAAAAAAAAAAAACACATTTGAAATTTACAAACATTATCAAGCAAGATGTGTCATGTTATTCAACAACATATACTCAGTTCTAGCATCCTAAAGTTCCCAATACAAGATGGCAATGCCACAGCACTATAAAAAAAGAAAACACTATTTCGCTTGCTGTAAAGTTCCCCTTATTGAGAGCCTGAGCCTTTTAGGCGGAACACATGCCATGTCTTTGTTTGCGTAAAATGCTGCCGCCTAGTGTTAAATTGCAATAGGGAATATTACATAAAAGTTGTTCATTTTATGTGAGAGGCAGCCATTTCCTTAAACAGCTCTGACTGTATATCGTTTTTCTCTATCCTTAACCATCTCCGCGTCACTGGCGCAATATAAGCTTTATCCTTATTTATGTTCACCTAGTTAACATTTTTGTACATTTTTAGATAATACTTTATTGTATAATTGGCGTTTGTATTGCTTTAGTAGTTTAGTCTAGAGAGCGGTTTTCTGTTCTTATTTGTTTATATTATCTTTAAAGGATTTTATATTGTTTATTTATAGATCACTGAAAAAGTGATATTTTCTGCTGAAAACCTTCATCTTCATGTGGACTTATTTGCAGGCTGTTCTTCTCGGACTTGGCTAACTTCCCCCCAATGGAATTCCATTATTGACTGCCCTCAATAAATCCATCGTTGGATCTATTTTACTCTCGTTTCCAGGCGTCTGACAGGGGCTTAATCCTTAAAGGGGTAAACCAGAATGTGCAGGGGGACACCAAAAGACGGCATATTTCACGCAATGCACTGCCCCAAGAACACTGGCAAAAAAATCTTATTTTTGTTTTGTCTTGTTTAATTTGAATTGTAAAATAATGTAAATCTTGTGATTGGGCTTGAGTTACACAGTGACGCTAAACTACAGTGAGGTGTTTCAAATCTCAATAAAAAGTTAGGGGTAATTTTAGTTAAATTTTAACAATATTTTAATCGAAGAGCTTCATTTTCAAATAAAATTCCTTTCGTTCACAACATTTTAATTACGCATCGGCTATCAGATAAGATAAAAACGTCCATCAAATGGGGAAAAAAACTATGGGAAAATAATATCTTGCACGAGAACATTCTAAATGTTTATTTGTTTTCGAATATTAACGGTTACAGTGCTAAATAAAATTATTGTAAACTAGCTGTATTTTTCAAATACTACAAGAGCCCATAAATATGAACATATTTCTGGGTTTGTTTGCTCTGTTCATGAGTTCAGTTAGTGTAGCAGAGCGCATATATATCAATAGTTGGGCTATTATTTTCAACGAAGCGCCTCAGAACATTGAAAGGATTGTAAAAAAACACGGTTTCCACAATTTGGGAAAGGTAACTCTAAGTAGGCATATTGTATTCTAAATAGTTAGTGGATTAACTAATACACCTAAGAGCTCAAGGATTTTATTTTGTTAATTAATTTTAGATATTTGAAGATGGCAACTACTACTACGTGACGCAAAAAAGAGTGGCAAAACAATCATTGCAGGCACATCGTTTATATAATCTGAGACTGAAAATGGACCCGAAGGTAAATAATCCGATACCGTTAATAATGACTGACGCAATTATGGATGGTTCCTAGTTTCTGTGAGGTGGCCAGATGAAGGTTGTTTAAACATAACTCTGAAGTTCTCTTTAAATTGTTTGGTTCTTCTTCTGTGTCAGGTATTTTGGTTTGCGCAGCAGTTCTCAACAATTCGAAAAAGAAGGCACCCCCCTTCACGCCTAAACGACCCTCTTTTCAAAGAGCAGTGGTTTCTGGTATTTATTTTTCCAACGTGATGTCGTTCATTAAAGCTTTAAATGTATTATCCCGTCCTGAAAAAACTAACGGATATTTTCCAATGATTATTTTAAATATTTTTTTCAGAGTGATGCATTTGGTCAAAATGTGTTAGCAGCCTGGGCTTTGGGGTACACTGGCAAAGGAGTGGTTGTCTCCATTTTAGACGATGGCATTGAGAAGGGCCACCCTGATCTGAAGGACAACTATGTGGGTTCTTGATAAAATTATACTTTTAAGGTTATTTTAACTAGCAGATAATGGGACCGCGACAAGAGCAGGCAGTAAACAGTCTTTGGGCTTTATATTTTCCAAGGACCCACAGGCCAGCTATGACATGAACGATAACGATATTGATCCCGAACCTCGATACACAAAGACTGGTGAAAACAGGTAAAGTTGGCCGTAGTGTACTTTGCTGGACAACGTGCTTGAAAAACCTGACATTAAAATACAATTTTGATAGTTTTCTGCATCGTCTAAATGAGATTAACAAACATTTCCATCCTTGAAAAAAAATCATTTTCTGAATAGCCACGGAACACGTTGTGCTGGGGAGGTGGCAGCTGTAGCAAACAACAGGGTGTGTGGAGTTGGTGTGGCATATCAGTCTAAGATTGGAGGCAGGTGATTTTTTTTGTAATGATTTTTATCAGATTGCCTCAGCACTAATAGACAGGCTATTCCTACCATCCTGTTCTATTCTGTTCTTTTCTTTATCATTCTTCATACTTTTTTATGTTGTTGTTAATTTGTATTTAGGTATTCGGATGTTGGATGGTCATGTTACTGACTTAGTGGAGGCCAAATCTCTGAACTGGAACCAGCAGTATATTGACATCTACACTGCCAGTTGGGGGCCCCAAGATAATGGCAAGATTGTTGATGGACCAAACACACTGGCCCTTGAGGCTTTCATCAAAGGCATAAGCAATGTACAATGCTATTGTGATTTTTTTCAGATCTATTGTTAGCAAGTCACTTCAGGACTTAAATTTGCCTCTGCATGTAAACTCTGGGTCATGAGAATAATTACGTTGTTAGGCTTTATTTATAGATGATTAATGCACGAATAGGTCTTTATAGCTGTAGTGGGAAAGGGTCGGTGCCATCAGTTTTGCATTGATTCAATAGAATCTTGTCCTTACGATGTCGTTTCATTTTACAGGGCCGCCGTGGTTTGGGTTCCATTTACATCTGGGCTTCTGGGAATGGGGGAACCAGCTCTGATAACTGCAACCTTGATGGCTATGTCAATAGCATTTACACACTGTCTGTTAGCAGTGCCACAGAAAGGGGAACGGTTCCTTTTTACAGCGAGCCCTGTTCAGCCATTTTAACATCCACATACAGTGGCGGAAGCCTGCATCAACGCAAAATTGTGAGAACAGTTTGTGATAATTTATTTAATTACATTGATTGCAATTTTCCTATATCGAGAAGACTGCATTTATTTACAAATGTATTGATACATTTTGTCTTTGTCTGAAGAAAGATGTGTTTAAAGTAGCTTGCAAAAGAGGTCACCAAAAACATTTGTTTTCTTAAAAGTATTTCAACAGATGCGCTTTCTGCATGTACCTCTGGGTAATTACATGTCACTATTATTAGCCTCACAGTAGAGACTGACAAAAAGCCTAGTGCAAGTATATTGCAGCTCAGTTTGTAGTTAATATAGATAACACTTTTTTTGTTTGTGTAGAGCAGAAAGCTCACTTCAGTCGTGACTTAAGAGTAGGAAATGTTCAGGGTTGTAAAAATATGTACATTGCTATCTTGTAGTGTCTGAGGAAAACAGAAATGTTTACCTGTGCTGAATCATCACAGTTGATGCTTGCTCTTTTTTATTTAAGTTCTTAATCAGAAAATGTCTGCTTTCCTTACATATGCTAGGTTACCACGGACCTGGGGCACACTTGCACCTCTGATCATACTGGAACCTCTGCATCAGCCCCTTTGGCATCTGGGATCATTGCACTGGCCTTAGAAGCAAAGTAATTATTTCCCAGAAACAATCAGCCCACTAATTATAAAACCTTAGGATTATCAATCAAAGCTATCAGCCCATGCATTAACTGTTCACCCCTACAGCCCCACACTGACCTGGCGTGATGTGCAACACATCACAGTGCGGGCTTCTAGACCAGCAGACCTCAGAGCAGATGACTGGCAAACCAACGGAGTGGGCAGATCGGGTGAGATTCATGATCACACCAACATGATTACTGGGGAGATTTGTGATGGTTAGGCACCGTTGGTGCCCAACGGAACACCAGCTAAAAGAGAAGCTCTGTTGAATACTGCAATAAAATAAGGGGGAATGTTTTAAATATATATCATTTTCATGCGTTTCTTTATTTTAGTTAGTCATTATTATGGATATGGACTGCTTGATGCCCTGAGGCTGGTGGACCTGGCCAGGAAATGGAAAGCTGTCCGCCCTCAGAGACAGTGCCACCGTGATGTCATTGCCAAACCCCAGTATAGAACTTTTGTTTGTTTAGGAAATGGACAGTCCTAGAGAGGTTGTGTTTAAATCTGTTAACTTGAATAGGCTTGAACTTGTCTTCAATGTCTTCATTTAGTTTTCAAGAGTTCTTCCTGGTATATTTGTTCAAATCAAGGTTGATATCTCAGACGTTATGCTTTAGTCCCAATAGATATTTTGTGTGAATTGCTGATGCCAGTTGTCTGACGCGTTGTCTGGCTGGTAGTGAGCTGCGTGGGAGTCTAGTTCTGCAGTGGAATGAGTCGGCCTGCCTGGGAACACAACACTGGATTCGCTCCCTAGAGCACATCCGGGCTCGGCTTACTCTGACATTCACGCGACGTGGAGACCTGTCCATCGTTCTTATCAGCCCCATGGGAACCCACTCCACTTTGGTCACCGTCAGGTGAGGAGTAAGCATGGTGTTTTGTCATGTCAGTGTAAATAGGTATGTCCCTTCATAGAAGAAAAATAATACAGCCATAATGGCAGATTATGTAGATGTATATCCGGTTGTAGAACAGATAAATGCTAAGGTTGTGTTAAAACTGAGCAATACGAGTATGTGTTTTAAAAGTAATTATTGTTCTTTGTTCTAGTGATGAAGGAAGTATTTTTAATCTATTGTCTGTCTACCTCCTCAGGCCTTTTGATGCATCTCCTATGGGATATTCTGACTGGGCCTTCATGAGCACACACTGCTGGGATGAGGAACCCAGGGGAATATGGACTCTTCAAATAGAAAACAAGGGGAATTTGTCCAATAGAGGTAAAGTGTGAACCCTATACAGCTAAAAAAAATGCATGACTGAATGTAGCAACTTTAGTGGTTGAATTCAACTTTATAGCAGCTCTGTGCTGAAAAATCAGTGTTCTCAGAAACACAATGAATTGTGGGAAAATTTTTGAAGGACCCCCTGCTGGTACCATCATCAGTCAGAACTGTGACTGGTTTATAATAAGACTGCATGACATATTTCCCCAGGTATTTTGTCTAATCTCCGACTAGAGCTTTATGGGACAGATGAACACATGACAGGACGTCGCATGGAGAGGACAGTGGTACAACAATGTGCAGTTTGGGACGCCAATGGGGACTGTAGAGGTAGGTGGTACTATACACCCAGCCCTGCAATATAATACAATTAAATTAATTAATAATCAGCATCTACACTGATAACAATATACGATCACTGATACCAATTCAATTGAATATAATACAATTTATTGTTGTTCTCTTAATTGATAAAAAAATTCCTTGAATACAGTTTAGATTATGAACATCATGCATTTTAAATAATAATATTTTTTATTTTACAATGAGAAATCATTGTTTCAGAACAAGTGTCATAAAAAATGTAACCTCACCTACGACAACTATGAAAATTAGTACTTTAACTGAACAACCCTAGTTTGGGATATCATTATCTCTGCACTGGTAAACAATGACCTGGTTATGTGTAAACCAAAGTGGAACTAAACCAAACTGCCAACTAATTTTAACATGCAGAAATAAAATTAAATAAAGTAACACCGTAACTTAAATTGAAATTAATTTGTCATGGTAAAATGTTATTACATTTTGATAATGCCAACGTTATTTTTGATTTTCTTAACTCAGAGTGCAACAACCCTTTATACAAGTTTGAGAGCATCTGCTTGCTGTCCTGTCCCCCTCATTACTACGAATGGGGTAACAACGACACCCACTCTCTTCGCCGGTGCCTACCGTGCCATCAGACCTGCCAGACTTGCTACGGTGAGTGGGAAACCAACTGTTTGGACTGCCCACCCTTCTCCACCTTGGACCCTGGTCTGGGCACGTGCAGTGCACCCGTCTACCCCTGGGACCACCGGAGCATGAATGAGAGTGAAATAGTGCTAATCATCCTATTGGCTTGCCCTTTGGTGATTCTGTGTCTTTTGTTGGTGACTTCATGGGTGGTAAACAGGGCCTTAGCATCTCAAATTGATGCCGGGGAACAGGTGAGCAGCAACCGATGTACCGGCGAGACCAGAGAAGTGGAGATGGTTATTTTGAACAGGGCTGCACAAAATGAGTTGGAGAGTGGTTAAAAAAACGCATTCATTTGACACCACCAGAAGTCACCACTATTTGTTATTCAGTAGAGACCTGCTTTGTTGTGTTTTGTTTTGTTTTTCTCAGATTAAACAAGCATTTGTCTTTTTTTTAACATTATTTTTATTCAGAAATTATTTTTGAGTTTACTCTACTAACCAAAGTATCTCTCTATAGAGAATTCTTTAAATAGTAAACAACATTTTCCTTCACTTAAGGTCCAAAATATTCATCTACAAAAAAAATTACAAAATTCCTCACAAAAAATATTCACACCCTACAATAATACTACATTCAGATGAAATTATGTAGAAACATTTTCTCCAATTTAACCTTTGTATTTATGACTGAACACATACACAAACGGTATGGTTAAAGAGGTTTACATGTCAGAAATATCTGCTAAATAAATGTACAAAATTCTCGTTTAAAATATATTTATCTCCTTAGACCAGTTAACCTTTGGGTGCAGGCTATTTGTTCAAAAGGTTAAACAGTATGTGTAATATGTTTCCCCTGCATGTAACCAGCTACTCTACTTTTAAAAATTTGATTTTGATTTCCTTGGGTATAAATAAAATATTCATTTGGAGGAAATGTTGCTACGTAATTGGTTATAGTGAGTAAATACGTTTGCAAGACACTTAAGTTTTACTAACTTGGAGGATAGCGCTATTTTATATAGCTGTGTAAAACTGTAGACCTCAGGAATGCAATACATCTTGAATAAGTTTCCAAGGGACAAAGCTTAACAACGTCCCAGCCTGTCTATGTGTCCTAGTAGCTTGTTGGCAGGAAATCTTGCAGAGCTCCTGGCATCTCCAGTGGCCAGGAAGAGGGGGTTGTGTGGAAAGACGGTGTGCCCTTTGATCCAGGTAAGAGATGACTGAAGCCGTGGTTAAACAGACAGTAGAGATTGAAGACCACCATGGCTACGAGAGGAAATAGGGTGAGCCCTGAACCAAATCCCCGCCAGAAGCTGCAGACATGGAGTGAGAGCCAGTACACAAATCTAAAGGGAGAGAAGGAAAGTGATTAGAGTGATTTAGAGTGAGAAAAATGTATACTCAGACCGTGAGGATACAGTGCATACGCTTTCATCTCCTACAATCGCAACCTGGGCTTACCTCCCTCCGACAAAAACCCCAGCTAAAATAGGCACTGCTCTCAGCTGGTCTTGAGGCAGGAAGGTTGTCATGACAACAAGATTAAGGGTATAGAGGAACAGCTGTTCCGTGGATGCAGAAACAAATAGTTGCATCAGGAAAGGTCTTCTAGGCAACTCTTCCACTGGGTCCAATGATGCAGTACAGAACCGGGAGACGGGACTAGACAGCATGGCTGGAAGAGAGAGTGGTATGATTATGCATATCAAGCACATATACAAGGGACCTTTAAAATGTCACAAAAATGTCCCCCCCGGATAATTTTCTTTATTAAATGGTGATTGGTTGTGTACTAAATTAAATTTAGATTTTTTCAACCCTCGTATTTACAATAACAATATTTTACAATAACTTCGTAAATACTGCGACAACAGATAGGAACACCTCATCATCATTATTGGTTTACCCGAATTCAGCCACCTATTCAGTTAATATGAATTAGACTTAAGTGTGGCAGAAATATATACATTCATTTAAAAAAAAAAATGTGATCGACCAAGCACTAGATCATTTCTTACTAACTAATGAAAACAGAACAAGGAAAGAAAATATTGCTTCAACCTTGTCTAGGGGGCATTGACCCTCTCTTGTTTCAACCTGAGTGATTAGGGAAGCAGATTTCCATTTACATTTATAATTTCCATGCCCAAGTTTACAGCAAGCCCTATCTTGCACTGTTCCCCACATTTTTACATAACCAGATGAGTTACCTTTCCTTCTTAGACTTCTCCTTAGAACTGTACCTCATGATAACAATTTACAATTCAAAAAAACTTTTAATTAATTATCGTTTACATTATCTTGTTCTCCTATTGTCTTAATGTATTTAGTTTACATTATGTCCAGCATATCCTACCGTATTTAAGCCCACCACACAATACATTATTATTTCTTTTAGTTATTGCTATGAGGTCACAAATGTACAATCTGTAATATCTCAGACATACCCAATAAGACGGGCACAGCTGCCACAGCACAGCAGTGTAATGTGAAAGTCAGGCGGCTGACCAAGTCAGGGCAGTGGGGGGCATCCAGGGGTATGTAGACGTAGAGGGCATACAGCAGCCAAGGGAGACACAGGAGAGAGGTCAGACTTGAGCACAGAGCTGGAACACGACCACTCAGGCAGCACCTGCTTTTGCAACAGTGCCCCCTGTCTGCAGAACCTTGAACGGCGGAGCACTCTTGTTCTTGTGAGTCCCAGACAGCCAACTCAATACACTCAGGTGAAGTCCTTATCAGTGAGCGGCCTTCATCAGCTGTAGAATCTAGATTGGTGGACTCCAACTGACTCCTTTCTTCCCTGACGCTATTGAGATTATCGGCGTGGATAGCTTGGAGGGGAGTAGTGTTGCAGTTTTCACGGGAATCCTCCTCTATAGCCACTATATGGGAGTCGTTGGTAACTGAGTGCTCCACAACTTCTTGGAAACGGGCAGCTTGTTTTGGTTTTTTAAAGCTTTCACATGTTTCCCTAAAGCAAGAATGACCCCCTGGCAAGAAGAGAAAACAAAAAGAAATAGTCTCCAAATTAATCTAGTACTGAATGTTTTGATAATTAAAATAGTGACAATTCCAATTACAGACAAGAAAGACCCTTATCCTTGACACCTGAAATGACTGCAACCCAAACATTCTAAATTCTATCCTCGACACCTGAAATGACTGCAACACAAACATTCTAAATTCTATCCTCGACACCTGAAATGACTGCAACCCAAACATTCTAAATTCTATCCTCGACACCTGAAATGACTGCAACCCAAACATTCCGAAACCATTACATTCTAAAGCATTTACTCTCTCGTCAGAGAACAACATCACTTACGGTCCGAACACTCAGCCACAGACAGGTGCTCCAGAGAGTGCTGGGAGCCTGGGATGGAATGAGAGGTGGAGTGTAGCTCCTCCACGGAGGATTCGGGGCTATCAGACACCGGTGCCAAGGATATCTGAGTGTCCAGATCCAGGAAGGGAGAGAAGGACAGACGGGCAGGGTCAATGTCCTGCAACTGATTAATGATGTCACTGATGGACTCCTTCACACTGTCAAACTCCTTAAAATCACGGTGGTTGCTGGCCAGGCGCCCTGTTGATGTCATAGTCACACGATCTATAAATGACAAAATAAAATAATAAAAATGGCTTAGTTTTCTTACTTCCTAAAACATTAAGGACATACACTGGTGTTAGAAAAAAAGGTGTTGTTTAAAAATATGATGGCAATTGTGACGAATGGGTCAATGGCCCAGTCCTTAGACGGCAATAGTGCAGTGATATAGCGAGCTGGGGCTACAGAGTAACTTCAAAGTAAAAGACAATATGTTTGAGCTTTGCAGTGGCCACATGGAAGTCTGGGCGCATAAAATCACAAGCTAGATTTGTAGACACGTGAGGGGTGTTGGATTCTCTGTCATTTTACAAAGACTTTTCCTTCAGAAATAATGTTTACATGAACTATACTTGCACAGGCAACGCTTAATTGTAGAAGAACTAACCGATGTTGCGGCGGAAATTTTAAGCTCAAATCTGTACAACTGGTTATTTTGTCAGCCATTGTGGTTCAAAAGTGTTTCTCCACTGTGGTGCGAAGTTATGCACATCTGGGAATTCAATTTAGACCCGACCGCTGGTCCAGAAGTGGCGGGCGTCGCTTTGTCTGATCGAAAGACCAAAACGCTACTGGCACATCGTCTAAATAAAAAAGGCACGTTTCCGAATCCGAGGAAGAGATATAGCAAACTGCGGAAAGCATCGTTCATATCTTGGATAATGAACTAGCAACATCGACATTAATGCACAATTAAGCATTAATATAACAACTACTATACCTTTTTTTTTGGGGGGGGGGGGGGGGGCCACAGAGGCGGCACCAGATG
>JAOYSI010000360.1:0-18316 GCA_025775065.1 Hiodon alosoides | reverse complement strand
CAAGAAAAACTAAAATGCGTAAATTATCAATTAAGCGAGATTATATATATATATATATATATATATATATATATATAATCTCATTAAGAGAGTTAACTAAAAAATGATTGTGCTGCGCAATGATTCATTATGGGCGCTCGAACAGCGGCGGTGAACTTTGCTAACCCGTGCGCTACCCGTCCATGAAGGAATGAGCGAAAATTACGAACGCTTCGTTTACACCCCTCTTTGAATCGCACATTATTCTCGGTGAATAAATACACAAATATATGACAATACATAATTATAACAATGTCTTCACCACCAAAACGCCAAGCCCTTAAGTCAAAATACAGCCTAAGGACTCGTGTCAGTCGTAAGCACAACCACTCCTCGGATCAAGGAGCAAAACGACAAAGCGCAGCAAAAATGACTATATTCAGAACTCTTGGAATTGAATCATACCACTTTAAGGAAAATTCCCAATTTACAAAAGTACAAAACACAAGTAGCTACATAAGTATGCATATAAAGGGCCATGCGGAGTCTTTATCCATGTCAACTATTTTAAGACTCATTGTATCACATGTTTGAGCACACCCCCCACCTGACCCCCTCTAGCTTCCACAGACTGTAGTCATTGGTCAAAGTGGTACCATATCTACAGATTGTGGTATTTTCCATTCAGAACACTAAGGTCAAATGTCTCTGAGATTACAGGACAAACAGGAAGATAAGTAGATGCATTAAACATATCTAACAAGTCTGACAGTACAGGCCTACATCATGACTAGTGATCTAAATATCAGTGACGAAGACTCCTATTTCAGTCAGACTGCATCAGACAGCCGTCTCAAACACCCCAAATGAAGACAATGCAAAACATGCTTCCTATTTATTCTAGTGTGTAAATTTATGTCTACTTGAAGTTGCATGGTGTGTGTAGAGGTTCATCTGGCTGAAAACTTTTTATCAATTTTGTTGTAGCTCACCAGCAGACTTATGCTAAAAGTGGAAGGGACAAATATGTAGATACAAACAACTTAAAGCTCAAGAAGGAAATTCACTCTCCAAAATAGCTCATGCAGTGCAAGACTTAAAATAAAAGTAATTAAAACAATGTCGGCAGAACGAGGTCCCTTACATAACAACACACATCGTTAAGTTATGCTGAAGCTGCAAAGCCAAAAGCACAGCTCTTCTATCCAAAAATATGTTGTTGGAATGGTGAAACTGAAATTTTTGCATCAGTTATCTGCGTCACATGCAGGAACGATCAAAGCACATGCGCCAGCAAATAGTGGTAAGAAAATATGATCCCTGTTCAACCCAATAATTCATCCCTTAACGACACTGATATGATCCTTCACAGGATTCTTGTGGAGAAATAAATTGATTGGGTGACGAAGAATTCCTTCCCCTCAATAAAAAAAACTCATATGTAGAAAGATCCATCAGCAGCTTGAGACAGAGAATGTCTCAAAAGTGCCTTATGGAATGGGGCGCTCCAATGCATTTTGATGAGCACTCTCAAAATCAGAATTCAAACAAAACAAACAAATAACAAAACAAAATAAAAGAATAAAACCTTTTAGTGCTTTTAGTAGAATAGGATGTCTACTGCCCGGATCAATAAGCCTAAGAGATCATTCAGATGTTTTGCCCAAGTGACTGCTGAAATGGATTAAACGCTGTGAGAAAGAATATTTTCTTTTATATGATTTTGATCTTCTTTCCAAGGCTAGCCCTGCCTGTGACAAAATGTCAATGAGGAAGCAAATCAAAGATAAATCTGTTCCTTTCCTCGTCATTCTGGCCCGCCTTTTTGCTTAGCATTAATTAACCTAAGCAGCATTCCCAAAGGGAACATTCCACACACACACACACACACACACACACACACACACACACACACACACCTCTGTTGAGGAGCACCTGCTACAGCAGACCACCTGTTCCTCACCAGGCACAGTAGGCCAAATGCTGGGGCAGGCAGCCTGACAGACAGCAGCAACTTGAGAGTTGGGAGGAGCCAGCAGCCAGCAGCCTCTGCTCCCCCACATGGCTGAATTGGTGGTGGATGAAATCCTGTCATTCTGACAACATCCTTCTTATGGTTTCTCATAGTGGAGGTCACTATGCTCCATCAGCAAACCCTTTGTTTATCACACCTACCTTGACGTCAGCACTAACCGTGGTGTGGTTCGTTTGCGCTATCTGGCATCACTGTTAACTACCTTTTACAGAACAATTTCTTGTTGGAACATTCAATACAACAACGTCAACGGTTTACAGAACAGGAAATGAATAACCGACTTCTGGTACAACAGTTCTGAAATTTCAAAGCCCAGTGGTTTGTTGTTCAATTATCTTCGTTCTGTCAGTTGAACATAGCATGCAATTTAATAAAATGTATACTGTACGCATTATTCTTCGTTTCTCTAAACATGCTGCGGAACGTTTGTATCACGTCAAAATCTAAAGTAGATAATCGATAAAACATGAATTGTCTTTTGTGCTAGCCCACGTCAAAAATGAAACTTAAATGAATTTGGTTTCCAGTTTAATTTTGAAAAAACTCGACCAGACCAATTTTTGTCGTTTAAGAAAAAGTAACGTTGTAGAAATGACTGATACAATTATATTTCAAATTCTATATAAATCACACATTTAGCGAGATAACAAGACTTCGAATATCCCAAACGAATTAAATTTTCATCTCAAAAATAGGCTACGCGATTATCAAACTTGACTTGTCGACCTGACAACTACTTTGAAATAAAGGACCCTTTATAACATTTTTTTATAAAATGAGAAACACCTGTAGTGGTCAATATTACCCTATTGTAGAAAGAAAGACAAAACAAAAGCGAACACGAACTACCGAATATTTCCGTCCATAAGAAAGCTGAAAAATAACTTATTTGTTAGTGCAATCATCTCAACAAATGCGCTCGCAACCATTTCAAAATAAATAAATAGTTGTTGATGGTCAACAGATGAAATAAATCGCGATCATATTTTCTCCTTATACGTAAATAAAAATAGACTTACCCCAAAGGTACAAACGCCGATACCGCTTTTTTACACGAGGGTTTAGCAGGAAACTGACAGCCCTTGTCCAGCCAAGGATTTGGCTTGGGATACCGCCGGAGATGTATTAACTTTTCGCTCTGCCCAAATTCGCAGATGGCTTTTCAACGAAATCCACCCATATGTCTAGCTAGGTAGTACTGTTACGCAACATATTGTCTTTGCTCAGTTTGCAGGTTCGCTTATTTTCTTCGCTAGCTAGCTACATTTGACCAGTTAAGCTAGCTTGCTAACTTGCTACCCTTTCAAACCCTCCAGACTCGTTTTTGAAATACGTTGAAACTACTTGAACCTCTACGCGTCCAGGAAGGGGAGTTACAAAGAATAAGACGTACGCATTGAACGCAGCACAAAGTAATTTACAGGTCTAAACAGATGTATTGTCTAAGGAGTGCGTAAAATGCGTTCAAGAATATTAACTAGAACTACAATTCCCACATTGCAAAGTAACTACTACCAACAGGATATCCGAAAAAGGTGACAGAGCAATTGGAGAAGTAACTGAACGGTATTCGGATCAAGTTCTGCGTGATTCACGCGAACGCATGCATAAAATGTTTAAATTATTTACCTTTTTAGTTTCTAATTGACTGTTACGTTTTGTCCTTTTAATTTATTACCCAGTGCTTACGGTTTTTCGCATTTTTAGTTAGCATTTGCAGCAAGGTTGATTATCTGTGCCTTGGTTTCTACTATTTATAAAAACATACTAAAGTTATTTATTTTCATTTGCTATTGTCTCATTGTGCTATTTTTTTTTTTTTTTGACATTACTATTTTAATAAGACAAGTAGCGCGCCCTACCGGATTAATGTACCCACAAGTAAACGCGACAGATAGCACATATTATCGCTGCGTGGTTTTTGTTTTCGCCCAGATAATGCGGCTGAAAAAATGTTACAATCAGGAATATGGTTCACAGCCACCTTTGCTACGAAGTGTAGAAAACAAACACGTGTTTCGTTTCTTTCTGTACAGGACTGTTCATACTATAACATTTCTGAGAAAACATACATTTTTGGAGTAGAACAAATCAATTATACATTATTATTATAATAATAAATAATACTATAATCGTCATCGAGGAGAAAAAAACTTAGGTAGACAACTTGCACTTACTATAGGTATTGCTTTCATTTTAGCTAACTGGCAAGTAACCATTGCCTCCATCATATTAACCTGCTCTTTTAAAATTTCATTCTGTAGAATTACACTACTTTATAGTAACTATAAAACTGATAGATTCAAGGATAACATACAACTGAATCCGTTTCATTGTAAACCTACACACCTCCCAGTTTCTATTCCTTTGCTACAGGTTGTTTTTCATTACTCTGTAATAAACACTATAAATGGATGGTAGTGAAATATACATGTAATATTTTACTTACGACAGGGGTCTTTGACACTTTTGACAGCGAGTTTCTTCTCTGTATACCTACATATTTGTTCAATCCAAATTTGCATAAGTTGAGCTAAATTTTGATTCTACATTTTAGAGTGAGTTGTTTCCTGCCATTTTTGGTATGTATAGGTTATGTTATGCTGGGAGAAGTTTTTGTAAAATATATTGAATTATGACAAACACCAAAAAGTAAAAAAAAAAATTAATTGTTAATCAAACAGTAACAAGGTCTGACAATAACATTTAAGTGTAATATAAAAAATAAAAGATCTGCTGAATATTTCTTGCTAAAAAAACACTGCTATGTTCTTTTAAAGAATAGTGTAAGTAATTGTGCACAAAGAACACAAACAAAAAAAAGTACACATTTTTAGACTTAAATTGTTTTTTGCTGAAGCACTCTCCATTGCCTAATCTACATGATGGATGGACTGGCCATTCCTTATTTTATATCTAAATGTCTTTATACAAGTTAAGCAAATTCAAAATAACAATGCATGTATACAATACCAGCAGTTCATTACATTGTTAATGTAGAGGGCCCAACGTTCGCTATGAAAATTGCATCCATCAGGGTTGCACCTGGAGGGCTGTACTTCCTTTGTCCTAGTTTCCTAGTAGCACCGCCCTCTAGAGGCTCTGCTGATTATCACTCGCAGTGCAGGTTTTGGGTTGCAGTGGATAATCCGTAATGATAGGGTCATTTCTTCCACACCTCCTGCCCAGCAATGTAGGTAGCTCTAACGTTCATTGCATCATCCAGCAGGACAAAGTCTGGCCCAGAGAGATGTGGGGAAAGAGTAGGAATGAGGACACACTATATGCCAACTCAAACTTTGGGGGCAGAAAATTCAGATAAACTTCCACTACCAGAAAACTCACATCTGTTTCCCTGACGTCAGAGCTAAGCCTGTTTCCCCTCAGCAATGAAGATGCTGACATACAGACAAAAATACACCTGTATATCTGGCCCCTAATCTGCCAGGAGACCTACCTGCATCTGTGCCATAGTTCAGAGTGCCCTTGCAGTTGCTGATACCAAGGAGCTGGGCTGGGTGCAATGAGGCGGCCTCCAGAGCTGCCTCCACGGTGCAGCCTGGCAGAAATGATAAAGGGGTCTGACAGGGATGGCAGCAGGACATACACTCCCAGTTTACATACTCTAAAAATGTATGAGATTTTTTGGATTCCAGTTATTCTAATAGCCAAAGAGTGGCTATGTCAACTCATCAGCAGCCCCGAGATTGGTTTTTGTTCCACTGCTAATTTAAACCAGCAGCCCCGGGGGGGTGGAAACCTCTAAAACTTGCAGCCTCTGCGGACTGGAGCTTGCACTAACCGGACGCCTGTTGGAAGTGTCGGACGCACATGTCCATAGTGGCAATACTCCCACTCAGAGTCTTGGTGCCTGGAATAAAACAAACATAAAAACAGCATTGCATTTACCAATGCCTGTTGAATTTGGCTAAAAGCATAACCTCGCCAATAAATGTGTGGGATGTATCAACTGAGGAAAAACATTCTGCATGCGTTTTGAGATAATTAGAAAATGGCAAACCTGCAACATAGGCATTGAGGCCCTCGATCTCGATAACCTGCTGGCCCAGTGTGTGGTGCCCTGGGGGTAGGCCCATAGCTGTGATGGCATCCGTCACCAGCACCAGGCCTGCCAGCACAGAGAACACGGCTAAAACATTATAGAGCACCCTCCCACGTGATGCACTATTATAGCGACACACTGTG
Organism: Hiodon alosoides; assembly: GCA_025775065.1. Taxonomy (NCBI): domain Eukaryota; kingdom Metazoa; phylum Chordata; class Actinopteri; order Hiodontiformes; family Hiodontidae; genus Hiodon; species Hiodon alosoides. The sequence goes on along the minus strand of JAOYSI010000360.1, from coordinate 12,096 downwards.
GAAACCAATTTGATTTCGTATCCAGTATGGAGGAACATAAAAGCAAATGCAGCAGTGGACCACCATCAGTGGGAGAGAGGGCAGCAGGCCGGAAAACAAGGCGGCACCTGCAGGGTGAGCACGGTGAGCGATGCGCAGGGCAGCGGGGTTGGTGTGGATGCCGTCAGCGATCATCCCATAAAAAATGGTGCGGCCTAGCGGCACCTGATCACTGGTCAGGAGGCCCACGATGCCAGGGTCCCTGTGATGAAACTGGGGAAAGATAAGGGCTGGCTCAGTGGGGCTTTTCCAGCCACCGAGCAGAAGCCCAGACAATCCATACGGCCCGTGAACGACAGCACATCAGTAACAATAAGGGGCGTTAGGGTACGTTTGTAATTAGAGTAACAGTGGGGCTTGTGCCAGTCTCACAGGCAGCATGGCATTAAAGAGATGGGTGATGAAGCTGGCTCCCTGCTGTACCGCAGCCTCTGCCTGGACCAAGTTGGCAACCGAATGCCCTGAAAGACAGAAATAAAAACCAGTTTGTCCCAGGAACTCGCAGGGAGCGGGCACGCCGCTTTTTTCCCACTGCCCACCTAACGAGACAGTGATGCCCCGCTGTGCCAGTTCTTGGATCACCAGCAGGCTGTGGGGCAACTCCGGTGCCAGTGTGACAATGGCCACGTTGTCCAGTAGGCCATAAGTGGCAAGTAGATCCGAAACGCCCCCAGCCTCGAAACTGCGCAGGTAGCGCTCAGGGTGTGCCCCTTTCTTCTCCCTGCTGATGAAAGGGCCTTCCAGGTGAACCCCTACCAACAAGAGCACGGAGAGCAGTGGAACCCAGTTAATCATAAACCCATCCACATACAAGAACATTTGGCGTGAGGTGAAGGCCCTGGTGAACGCTATGAACCATCTTAGTCAGCTCAAAGGTGTCTGCTTAATGACTTACATGTAATCATAACACCATTATTGCACCCTCTCTAATTTGCATTACACCATTCATCTTTTAAGTCAAGATCTGACAGCACCTAAGCTCAATACAATGGCGTCCACATTTCCAATCGCAGCACACCTTATCTGGTGCTTCAGGTTAAAATTGCTGTGTTTGCTAATGTTTGCCTCACCCGAATGCTCTTCATTGCACTTACCCAGAACCCCTGCTCCTTCGGCCCCTCCATTGTGAACTTTGATTTCAGGGAGGACCTGCAGGGACCACAGAGGGCAAACAGCATTCGCCAGCTGTCTTAGAAAACCTACAAACATTCTGCCACGTTAAAGTGAAAAACAGAACTATAGACACTGTTGGCTACTGCTTTTAACATTCCACAAAGCAAGTGGCCATTAAAGCCCTCATAATAAAAAACCTTGTGATAAACGTGGGCTGGGGAGGTCACCAATGTGGGGCAAAAGGAAGTGACTCCGTGTTCCAGAATTTTTTTTGCCACCAGAGCCACACCTCCACTGACACTGTCAGTTGCTTGGGAGAAGTCGATCCCATAGCCCCCTGCAAGCAAAAGAGGGTAGTGGAATTAGTACTCTTCCAACACACATCACAGGCCTGAGTTGACTGACAAATTTCTAATTTACGATCAACGGATGTCCGTCTCAGAAGTAAAACAGAAAACTCACCGTTAATTTGGACATCAATGAAACCTGGGGCAAGGACGCTGCCCCCACAGTCCACTTGCTGGTCAGCAAACCCGTCTTCATCAAAAAACAGCTTCTCTGGATTTAAAATCTTCCCATCACGGACCCACAGGTCCTCCCTGTAACATGTGTTCATAACATGCATTGTTTTGAAGGAAAAAGACACAAACAGGCAGAAAATTTTACTGGTACCAACTGTCAGCTGATTGTCCAGGCCAAATCACAGCCAAAAGACACAAATCCCCCAATACAACAGCATCTGAGTTTCGATTTTCCCCCTCATCTCTAAGATACGCAGATTTTAAATAAGGTAAACTCCAATCCCTTTCAACTGTGCTTCAATAACCTGTCAGGTCAAAAAATCACAATGAAGCTAGAAGTGACCCAGTGAAAGGACTGCGAACACACACCTCTGGAGCTGGTGGTCCTTCAGGATCCTGCAGTTGACAAACTGTGTAATGGGGGCCTCTGACACAGACTTGTTGGAGGGCATCCTTCCCAAGTGAGCCGCAGACCTTGTTGGAGACTTTGGGGGGGGGGGATTTGACTCATTCAAATCTGAACTGAAAGGGGAAACTGACGGTCATAACGATAGGACCATCATATTCTCATCTTGCAAATGGAACTTATTTAAGGAACTTTCTACAAAGTAAGGGTACCAGAAGACTGAAGGGAAGTATCATCATGGTGAGAAAACATGGTGAGAATTAAGTTTGCCATTCAGCTTGCAACTTAACAGAACAGAAATTTACTGCAAACTATGGCACTATAGTTATAAAAACCACTCCTTTCTTTGCACTGTATCCAACTTTGACCCGTGTCATGGTACACCATTGTCTTCTTTAAAAAAAAATCTTACTCTTCCAAGGCACAGAGTCCATAGGTGTGAATATAGTATCTTTCTGATCTCAAAAAGGTCACATAAAGGACAATATATGTATGCCTGTGGAAATTATTCAAATTACACACTACTTCCATTATACAAATTAACACTGTGTTTAGATTGTTCTCTTAATCTGATATTAAATGGTAAAAAATAGGTTACCAAATTTCTATAACTGTAGGAAATGGTGGTTCTCATTAACTGTTATTCTACACAGGACAATAACATATTTTACTTTATTTTCGGTTGTTAGAAATGTGTGGCAGAGCAAACTAATGTATACACTTTGACACACACACACACACACACACACACACACACACACACACACACACACACACACACACACACACACACACACACAAATTTATAATTTCTTAAACTCTTAATTCAAAACTCACGTTTGAAAAAGGTTAAATTATCATTTACTCGAAACTAACAACGAGAAAAACAAACAAACAATGTATTGCACTTAATTCGCGTATTATCCATAAAAATTATAGATATACTTGCCCCACGAAACAACGAACACCTAGTTCCGGACGCTCTCCGTTTTGCAGCTGTGCATATGGGAAACAGAAGTCATGTGAGACTTTAAAGTCAGCTGACCTAAGACCGATTCTTGTGCTCCTTTCTCATTTGATCAAACAACACTAAATTCAAAAACTCTAGAACGGTTTATGCCACATTACTACACACAGACAAATGTTTTATGTGGTACATTATTTTAATTAATGTTCACTTTTTCCGAACAAAAAAAATTATCATTAAAGGTTAACGAAAACGAAAACAATTAACGAAAACATCATTAAAGGTAGTGTAGCGTTTTTACAAGAGAGCTACTGCTCTGCTGAGATCAAGCAAAGACTCAGACACTGTTTCAACAAGAAGACGTGGTTTTTATTTCACGCATGCGCTTACGACCGTCTTGGAAAAAACAGAACTGGCAGCGGAAGAACTGACGAATATTCAGAAACACAGAGAGAGCCCTCACCTACACAGATAAACCCGTCTGCGGTGAGGGCACTGAACCTTAACTACACGTACGCATAACATGGTAATTAACTGAACAACACATTTGACATGAACATTAAACATAACCGGCACACAGTATTTACACAGTTTACATATGAGAAGCCGGGCTACCCAGCAGCCCTTTCGGGGATGGCGAGCCACCATTGGTGCTGCCCTCCATCCCCGTTACACAGCCCCCTCCTCAGGGCCGACCGTCCCGGCGGCCTCAAACAGTCTCAGCAGGCTACAGTCATAGTCCGCCAGCCGCGGCGGGGGCTGCCGCCGGCGAGCAGGGTGGGGCGCTCCACGTCTCCCAGCTCCTACCTGGACGGGAGACGCGATGTCCGGTTCCCCCGATCCTCTGGTCTCCTCCGCGGTGTCACTCACCTCCGGAGGGAGAAGGGGCCGGCGAGCTTGTTAGGGGGCCAGGCGGTCCTGGTGCAGCACCACCACTCAGCGGCGCTGCCGTAGACGCACCCGGTAGCAGACTGCCCCCACTGCTTCCAGCACCTCGCAGGGCCCCTCCCAGGCAGGAGCCAGTTTGGGGGACAGGCCCTTTTTCCAGCATGGGTTGTAAAGACGGAACTTTTAACACGCTATTTGAATTATTAACAGTTCGGGGGCCAGGCTTCCCAGCAGCCCCCTCGGGGATGGTTGTCCAACCTTGCCCCTAGGCTGGTGAGGAAATCCAGCCCGAGAATGCAGGCCTCACGAATCGGGATAGCCAAAATGTGTGTAGTAGCCGCCTGCCACCGACCTTCACCCACATCCGCATACTCCCCTGCATCCGTGACCTTTCCCCCATCACGGTCCTTAGGGGAAGCGTGGTGGCCTCCCACGTCGCCTCCAGAATGGCGATAACTCCAGGGCGGAGCAGAGTGATGGTGTCTATCAGAGTCTATTTTCTTGTGACCAAATGTGTCTTAAATAAGCTGACATAAGTTAATGAGAGTTATATCCACAGAGTTCTGACACACGATGCAATAAATAATTTGAAAATAACATTCGAAAATGTGCACTAATATTTTGTAGCTTGCTGCTATTACCTGCGATGCATGTACCGGTTGCAGTACAATGTTGTTCAGTGATTTGTAAAACGAAGATGCTTCTTTACAAACAACATTCAAAACAGACTATATTCATTTAGATATAGTGATTAAATTTGATTAAATTTGATTTTTTTAACGTTTTTTATTTATTTATAAGGTATAAGCACACCTTTTATGATGTATTGCCCTGGTCATAAGGATGTAAGTATATGAGAGAAAAGAAGCCACCATGAAAGTATAACCCAGAAATTAACCCAGTCCCAGAAATTATTTAAATTAAACCACTTCGAGATCCAATGCTACCCAAATCACCTGACTTTCGCCGTCCCCCTTCAACTTTAATTGCGTTAATACAGGTGTTATTTGGTGCTGAAAGCAATAGCGAGTCAACTGGGTTCCCTCCGCCACAAACTATTCATTTTAAACATTTTAAACCTTAATTGTTGCCACTTATCAATGATACTGTGTCATTTTGTATTATTTCATTATTTCACAATAAAGTGCCTATAAAAAGTATTCACCCCCTTGGGTGTTTATATATATATATATATATATATATATATTTTTTTTTTTTTTTTTTTTAATATTGAATCATAGTGAACTTAATTTGACTTTTTTTGACACTGGTGACCAGAAAAAGACTCTTTCATATCAAAGTCAAAATTCATTTCTACCAATTAATCTAAATTTATGACATATATTAAACACCAAATAATTAGTTGCATAAGTATTCACCTCCTTCAAGTTAGTATTTAGTAGATGCACCATTGGCAACAATTACAGCCTTGAGCCTGCGTGGATAGGTCTCTATCAACTTGCCACATTTGGACACTGCAATTTTTCCACATTCTTTGCAAAACTGCTCAAGCTCTGCCAGGTTGTGTGGGGATCGTGAGTGCACAGCCTTTTTCAAGTCCACCCACAGATTCTCAATTGGGTTGAGGTCTGACTCTGACTCTGGCCACTCCAGGACATTAATATTGTTGTTTCGAAACTATTCTTGTGCAGCTTTTGCTGTATGCTGTCCAAGCCTTCCAGGGCCTGATACAGAGAAGTATCCCCACAGCATGATGCTACCACCACTATGCTTGACGGTGGGGATGGTGTATTTTTGGTTTACGACAAACATAGCATCCGGTTTGATGACAAGAAAGCTCCATTTTGGTCTCATCAGATTATAGAATCTTCTTCCAGCTGACTTCAAGTTTCCCCACATGCCTTCTGGCAACCTCTAGCAAAGACTTGCCACTCTCCCATAAAGCCGTGACTGATGAAGAACCCAGGCAACAGTTGTTGTATGCACAGTCTCTCCCATCTCAGCCACTGAAGCTTGTATGTCCTTCAGAGGAGTCATAGGTCTCTTGTTGGCCTCCCTCACTAGTCCTCTTCTTGCACAATCACTCAGTTTTGGAAGATTTACTGTTGTGCCATACTTTGTCCATTTCTTAATAATTGACTTCAAAGTAGTCCGAGGGATATTCAGGGATTTATTTAAAAATATTCTTGCATCCATCCCCTGGATGCCACTTTGTGATCTTGAGGAGAGGAACAAAACATATTAAGAGAGAAATATTAACATATAAAAATATACTGTTCTAGTAAGTATGCTCAATAACCACCAATTCAATTTTATCTACTTAATTTACCTTAAAAAAAAAGGTTAAAAGTTTGTCCCCTTCCCATCATTGTCAGCCACTGACACAAGTTTCCCTTGAAAACTAACCCTGAGGGAACGATCTGTGACTATAACATTTTTCATTTATTAATTTTCAGCATATGGAAAACCTGTGAAAACAGGAGTAGTTGTGTATTGTAAAGATGAATTATATGCTATCAATCAATTGTTTTTTTAACTGTTAGTTGTGCATCTGTAGTAACGCACCTTTCACTTTAATTAATGGTGGCTACTTATGTTGAAATCCTGCATGAAATCCTGTTGAATTGGTAGTCTGTCAATATACTTTCATTGTCCATTAACAAGCTAGTTTTTGTAACTTTTTTTCCTTTGTATGATGGAGGTGCTCATCTTAGTGCAGCAATTTGTCACATTGCGTTAGGGATTAGGTACAACATTTAGATGAACAAGCTCCAAAATGATGTGGATACATTGAAATATTATCATTCACAGACAGGAAACCTCCTGTGTACTGCTGAACATCATTAAAAGTCTCTTTCTCTTTATTGCCGGGTAAGCAACAGAGGAAGATCAATAACTTTTTTGGATACCTTTTACAAAAGTTTACTGCCGCAAAAGTTTACACAGAATGGAATTAGGCAACACAAACTCTGCTTCCAGTAAAGATGTATAGGCACAGAGACACAGGTCATAACATCAGCTATAAGTCTGACAATTTCAGTGACATATGGATGAAAATCCCTTTTACGACTGTCTTGGGAAATTTTAGACTCGTCAAGAGATGTCAGTGTTGCATATCAGTATTTTCACACCTTTTATTCACTGAATCAAGGAGACCTCTGGACTACACTGAGGTATTGTCTGGTTACCTCCTACAGCTCCCAGGAAGCTCCTCGTACACAGAGCCAAGAACTTGCCAAGCACCTCCCTGGATGATAGGATGAACACTTAATTATGGGCAAGTCAACCAATCAACGTTTTAATAAACCTTTTAAAAGGATGCTTGTTTTACTACTAAAAAAATTGTCACTCCTCACAATAAAATGGTTAACATTTGTTCAGTTAGTAGATATTTTGGTTAACAAGGCTGTCAAGGAACTAAAGAATAAAGTATATTGTCGGACTTCCAGAAAGGTCAGGGTCAGGCAACATGCATACAGACACTTTTATGTTCACCTGAAATAACTTGTATATCAATAATGTATAACATGAACTACCATGCTAACAACAATCCTTGTAAAACACCTCATACTTGTTTCTATGTTCTTAAGAGGCTCAAACTATTCTTTTTAAAAGTACCTTTTAAGAAATGAGACCAAGGTTGGTAAAGAATAACAGGATTGACACTGTGCTGAGACATTCAGTATTGTGCAAAAAGCCTGTAAAGTTAACCTCTGTAAAGTTTAAAAGCGTTCAAAAATTATGAAATACAAAGTTTCTAAATATAAAATAAATACTATAAAGGACAATAAACAAACAAAAAAAAAGATAATTTTGAGATCAGGGCTCTGTGGAGACCATGCTATCTATGGCAGAATTCCTTGTTCTTCTTTCAGAAAATGTTTTGAGTTGAGGTCAGGGCTCTGTGTGGGCCAGTCAAGTTCTTCCAAACCAAACTCATCCAACCATGCCTTTATGGACCTTGGTTTATGCACTGGGACACAGTCATGCTGAAACAGAAAAGGGCCTTCCCCAAACTGTTTCCCCAGACTGTGCCCCAGACTGGCCCGCACAGAGCCCTGACCTCAACCCAATCGAACACCTTTTTATATGAACTAGAACAAAGATTTTGAACCAGGCCCTCTCGTCCAACGAGAATGGGCAAAAATTCCAACAGACACACTCTCGATATTAATACCATTTGATTTAGAATGGGATGTCTATAGTGTGAATATATATATATATATATTTAAGCAAAGGGCAACTTTGTGGATAAATGTAAACATCAGCGAGATGCCAGAACAGGACGACATTTATTTTTTGCATCTTATGCTGCTGGCATTGGAGACAATCATAGTTGATAAGGATCATTAGGTTATTTCTGATATTTGAATTTCACTGATGGTATTTTCCCCACTATGCCGAGAAATAAAATGTTACTCCGATTTAGCTATATTTTCTCAGATGCTCAATTAGTGGAACATCAGTGAACATTTTGGCTGGTCATTAACTGATAATTTGGCTACAGAAATTAAGTCAGTTTGGATCTAAAAAGGGTACATTTGTTGGATCAAGTGTGTAGGCTTAGGAGAGAAAGATTTCGCTATCAAGCAAAACATGTCATATATGAACTTTACATATGAAAGTCTTTCAGGAAACAATAATTTTTTCCAGGGCATGGTTGCACCAGCTAAGCACAGGTCTAAACTAACCAAAGCTCAGAAGGTGAATTATGGGTCTACAAATATCCTAAGATCTAAATACAAATAACTGTATCCAGCTTTTCCAATTGTGTTTCTGCAGTTCAGCTCGTCACCACAACATACAGAGAGTGTGAGAAAGTACTACTTGTCTCCTCTAATCTTAGCCACCCATCACTTTTCCGCAGAGCCAACTGGAGAGAGGTAAATCCCACCCTGTACTGCTGTACTCTCTGTAATCTGCAGGCACCCTGAAAGCTAGTAGGGGACACTTTTTTGTAACACAGCTAAGAGAAGCCCTGCTCATTCAATCCAACTCAGGTGGTGCTCTGCCAGTTTTGTGCTGGCACTTTGCTCTCCTAGTTTCAATCAGTAAATGACATAAGATGGAGGTTAGGTCTTCGGCTTTTAAAGAAGATTTTAAGTTGAATTAACCTGATAAAAAAACCTTCCACCAATTGATGTAAATGTATTGCTGTTAAACACAACATCAAGTCTATTCACCAAAGATGAATGAAGGAATTGTACTTCTTTAAAAAAATATGTCTGTCACCATTCAAGAAATGTCTGTATCAGGCCCTATCTAACATATAGCTTTGGAACTTGCATTGCCTGTAGGTAAGCCACATGTGAGCTGTACACAAAAATGATCAAACAGCAGCACAGGAAATACAACAATCAGACAACAAAAAGAGCTGTGCATGAAAATTTGAAAATTGCCTGGGTAGTTAGCAAGGCAGAAGAATAGCAAGGCAATGTAAGCGGAAGGGGATTTAAGCAGGATGCAAAAGGAGAAAACCCTAAAAAGGGGATGTTCCGCTATTTTTTACCTTCAGCTTAACTATTTTTTTGTTTTGTCCAATGTTAATGCAGAAAAATCCTCCTGTATTTGTAGTCTGTATTGTATTCAGGCATGCTTATGCGTATTTATTAACAAGTTTGTATGCTCATTCACTAAATTGAGGGAGTGTTTGCTCATTTAGACATCCTCTAAAATGTGTGACATTATAGATATGTATTTACTTTGTTTAATTAGAGGCTTACCAGCATAAAAAAAGAAATACTAATGTCTTATCCTTTTTGACTATATCTGTAACAAGACCAAGCAGGAGGGTAGGATCCAAGCCCAGTTTAATAGTGGGTTTATCTGATCTCAGTCAGACAGGCAAGGATCCTAAACAGACAGAGGTTAACCAATAAGTCATTAATAAAGGCGACAGGCACTGGGGCCATGACCCAAAACACTTTGAGACTTCACTATGACTGAACAGAAAAAAGCGATATAAATAAACTAGCGTGGTTACTGACAAAACAAGGAACAGGTGTGACCATTTAACAAAACATGAAACGTGTGAAAATCATAATTGAAGCTCTTTAGAATTCCGTTACACCGGGAGATTTGGAAACTTCAGGAGACTTGGGAACACCGGGAGATTTGGGGTTAACGGGAAATATTGGGTATGTCAGGAGAGTCGGAAAATCCAGGAGACGTGGGAATGCTAAGAGTTTTGGGAATGCTGTGGTAAATGGAAACTCCAGGAGAGTTTGGAACGTCGGGAGACTTGGAAACGTTAGGAGACATGGGAACACCAATGGACTTGGGAATGCCGGGAGAGTTGGGAAACGTGTCATCAGCCGCACCTTCACTCGTCGTAGGCTTGTAGGTATCATCAGTATGTATAAAATACTTTCAGACAGTCTGTATGTATATCCTTATTTTTCATAGTGTAGTCAAATTTAACAATGCCGAAAAAACTAAATTCTTGTTTAAATGTTAAAGGTGATATTTATAAACTTTGAATCTCAACATTCAGCCGGTGTCCTTACAACAAAGCCTTATCTGGCACTTGCTTTAACTGTCAAAGCAGGAATGTAATCAAAGTAACTCAGTGGTGATGTGAAGAACAAAGGGCTCATGCTAGTTTGAAGGGGTGGAGAGGGATGGAGCGGGGACTCGGCTTTGTGCGACAACCCCCCCACCTCCTCACCTGAATGATCCTCTCTGCTCTTTCCAGGGTTTAGTGGGATCTTGCCGAGACCATTAGTCCCTGTTACATTCTCATTCATAACTTTACCACGGGCAGCTCACACCACCAGAGGAGAGAAGATATGACTAGAGCCAGTGGGGGTTTGGCTGAGTGCATCCAGAACTTGCGGCCCTGATACAATGTGATGCCAAATGCCCTGGGCATTCAGCCTACAGCGGCCAAGACGGCTGGAGGTGCTGTAGCAAGATGGTTCCCAGGCAGACAGATTCCATTTCCTTTCGAGAGCAGGAATGACAGAATTCTGCTTACACTGTGTTCTACTTACTCCCCAACCCCCCATATTTTTTCCTGTTTGTATGTGTAGGAAAAGAAAGTGACTATATGATCTTCACATCCTATTGATTTCTCCACACAATTTGAGATATTAAGGCATTTGCTTCAAAAATCTGACATAATAGAGGCATTTTACACAACATTGCATGTGTGGCAGTGAATGATTAATTATGTATCCAAATGACAGTCATATATATAAGTCAATATCTCAATGTACTGTGGTTGTAACTCATCTCAACGGACTGAAGTGTTTTGGTTTTTTAATTCATTTGGGAATCTGAGTCATTCAGCTCAATGTATCATAAATTTATTTTAAACCAGTCAGACTGCAGAGACCTTGAAGTGTAACTAATGGTTTCGCATCAATTGTTCTGCTTTCTGAAATTGAATATTGAATGAGGGAAAGAGAGTAAGGGAGAGAGAATGAGACAATATTTAACATACTGCCTTAAGGGGAAGGAGTTTCTAGTTAGCAAATGTGTGTAGAAATAAAGATTGGAGTTATCCAATCTTTAAATATATTATATATTATTGTCTAATATTTGTGACTCAGTTGCCTGTCAAACTTAAAGTGAATATTATTATATTTAATATTATTTTTTATTGCATTTTTTAAATGTATGAACATTGAAACCTTTTGGATGCGACCCAGGGCCAATAACTGATTCCAGTAGAACCACAACACAGTAGCTACTAGTTAAGAACAGCTTGCAGAATCCCCCAAAATGGCTGTATATTCTGAACCAAGATTTGCATGTGCAAGGTTGTTAACAGGGTTACAGCAAGAGAAGAACAAGGACAACAAAAAGTTTTGCTGAGCTTGGTGGAACATGTAGGAGTTGCTGCTGGTTCTTCAGAGACTCAAGTGTTCTTAAGGTATTAGACTGGTTGCGCTCGCATTTAAAAAGTACAAAGTCACAGCTTGCTTTGGCACTTCTCATGAATCGATCCTGTGTTTATGCCGAAACAGTGATGGTAATTGTTTTTGTGTGGGCGAACGACCGTCTCAATGTTAGAAGGATTCATTGGCCTCTTTATGTGTATTTCCTGCTGCCAGGAGATTATTCCAGTTGCCTGATTAGTGTTGCTTTGTGACTTGTATCAGCGATGTCCAGCATGGCAATGAGTATCAATCAATCAATCAATTTTATTTTTATACAGCGCTTTTCACATGTTGCCATGTCACAAAGACGCTTTACAT
>JAOYSI010000359.1:0-18320 GCA_025775065.1 Hiodon alosoides | reverse complement strand
TGAGGAAAATAATGAATTTAATCCATTTTGGAATAAGGCTGTAACATAACAAAATGTGGAAAAAGTGAAGCACTGTGAATACTTTACGGATGCACTGTATATAAAAAAAGTTGATAAGCAGTTAAATGTGTCCAGATTTTGACAAGTTTGTCATTCTTTAAAAGTTTATGCACTAAAATGTGTCAAAGTTTACACACAAAGAAAAGTTTGTTAAGCTTTTAAAAAGTATGAGCATAAAATGTATACAGGTTGGTTTTGCACTAAAGCACTAGAATTTGCAATTTTATGTGCCTTTTAATGTTTTTTTTTTTAATAATAATTTTTCATAGTTGCTCTATAGTTCTATAATTTTAATTTACAGACTGAAAAGGTTGTGTGGCAGAATTGTGCTGTTTTCTAACAGTTTGGACTTGAGTGAATATAGAGAGAAAACCTGCAATAACCTTTTAATTGGCATTTTGCATTCATAGTTAGACCGATATCGTGATGTATCAGTTTAGGATTGTCTAGCAATATATTGATTATCGCAGAATTGCTGTATCGTGATATTATCTGTACAGTGAGCCATGTATCGTGTATCACATCGTATCGTGACATACCCTGTGATTCCCACCCCTAGTATCGGGTTCAGATACAGTGGTCTGTAACTGCCCTACATCGTAATCCGTTTTGGTCTCTGCTCACAGAAAAGTCATGGATGCCAATCAGAGGGAGCGGTGGGTCTCCAACAACACGTACTGGGAGCTCCGCAAAGACCCCGGCTTCAGCAAGTTGGACAACCCTCAGCTGTGGTAGCATCTGATCAGCCCTGGTATCCACAACATATCAGCCAATTCCACAGGGGTTTTTAACTATGCAAGGTTTTTAATGACTGCAGGTCTCTCACACTGCTGCCCTGTGACTGCTGACACTGAGGAGGAAGAGAACAGATCCTTCACTGAGGTTTGTGGGGCGTTCATCTGGCATCACATGACCCCACACGACAGGCTCTGGGATGGTCAGCTTGTAGACCCTCCTCGCTCTATTAAGGCCTCCAAGGACGTCTATGTCTTAACATGAATCAAAATGACACCTGAAAACATGTTAACGTGAAGTAAAGCATGAAGAAGTTTTCCAGACGCTACGTTTAGGCTGCTGTTTTAAATTGGGATATTTATACCTGTAGTGTCTCACTGCATGTTCTATTGGGCAGCTTTCTTCTGGCACAAGTAATATGAATAGTTGAAAAAAGAAAACTTAAGATGTAAAATAGTAACCTTGTGCTCATTGTTTTAAATTGAGGTGAGCCATTACATTATGAGATTAAAGCTAATTTGTGGGGGGCGGGGTGAGTTAATATTAATAATATTTATTTTAGAGATTAATATGTGTCATAGCTATATTCTGTCAGGGGACAGAGGGTTGGTGTAAATATTTTAATTATTTAAGTAACTGAGGAGAATGAATACTTGTAAATGATCATTGTGAATTTTTGGCATGGGTATGCCAATCTATCTGTAACCTTCTGTTAGATGGGATGCCAAAAATCAGTAGGAGAATATGCCTTTATTACATGTAAACGGTCTGTTTAGAAGTACTCTAGTACCTAAACTAGTGTTATTGTCCATTTTTAAATAAATCTTTTTATATTTAAATATCATTGCATGTTCTTTTAGAGTACATCTAAATTGACTGGTCACCGGTCAGTTTGACCGGGGCCGTGGTTGTATTGAGGGCATGTCTATCTTTGATGTATTTTCTTTTTAGCAAGCAACATTTTTCTTGGGGAAATCTGAGATGCCACAAAACCCTGCTTTTAAAAGAGCAAGAAGACTCCTTATTTATGTTTTTTATGTTCTTTTTACTTCATGTGAGCACTGAAAGTGCTCTACAGGACGTAACAGTGCCACCTGTTGTCCTTTTTCCAAAGCTTCACAAGTTTAGATGGGAGATGGGAACTCCAGCCCTCGAGGTTCACCAAGAAGAGTGGTTTTAGAGTTACTTTCTAAGGCATGAGGTATCACCAAAAACCTGCCCTCTCGTTTAGCTAACAATGTAGCTAAAAGGCTATCACGGCTCATATCACAGCACTATTTCCCCTTCTTAGATCCAGGTTAAACTCCAAACTTTTCTTATAAACATTGTTCTTTGGTTCAGGTTTAAATAGCTCATTACACTTGGACACATCAACACTTTGAGTAGGACTGGAAAAAAATTTGTTATGTTTTTCCTCATTTCCATTAGCATCTGATCTACACAAAGGGTACGTTTGATTTTCATCAGGTAAGTCAGGTGGCCAAAAATTTCACTAAAACACAGAATAGTTTTTATGATGCTAATAAAAGCTGTACCTGATTAGTGAATATTGTGATAATGAGTGAGAATTGTAATTAGTCAAAAAAGAACTCAATACATATCAGCACGCAGATTTTGTCTGATGCATTCAGCCCTGTAAGACCAAACAAAGGCTGACCTTCACAAAGTAGAAACTTGTTTAAACCAAAGACATGATCGTATGCATTCTGTTCCTACTGTAATCAAACTAAAAAGAATATAAAAGCAGTTTCATACTGAGATTATATGGCTTTGGTTTAAGTTTTATAAATACAAACATGAGCTCAGCCTTTACTATTAAAATGTTTTGTATGTTTTGGAATTCCTGATAGAATACGTTTTATTTAAGCATTATATATGTATGCGGTAGTTAAATGGGTTATACGTTTTATTTGTTAAATAGTTGGTGTTGACTCATTTTAGAGCTTGGTGTTTGATGCTGGTAAACTGCTGCCTGAAATGCAGAATAGATTGTAACTGTAAAAGATTTAAATGTAGTGAGCGGTCAATGTCTGTACTGGAAACTTCAGCGCGTTCATTCTCTACTGCTAGTGACCCTGCTCCTACAGGAAGACATAGGGTGGTCAGTGGGCTTTGTCAGTGTAGAGTTCTTCAGTAACTGCCAGTTTCCCTTTGTTCCATCGTGTCAAACAGATACCAAAATGATCGAAGGATTCCAAACTGGTTTTCTGTACCACTGCTCTATCTGCTGTGCCTTAACTCCTTTTGAACCCCTTGTGCACAAAATGGATATATGTAGATATACGTGGGAAGGTACACTGTAAGCAGTGCATGGTGTGTATGCACTTTAGGAGATAAAATAAAGTGCTTGTTTTGTTCCCACTTCCTAATATCTATGTCTTTGGCAAAAGTCCGTATTCCCATGTCAATTAAATGCATATGCAACCTTCTTGCAGTAGCACCTTTCTGTAATATTCAGGTAGGATTTGAAACATCCCTTTGCCTTGCAGTTTTTGGTTTAAAACTAAAATATAATTATTTGTACTTTGTGTGGACATGAAATTCACATTTTCTGTTTGGAATTTCATCCACTGTTTTGAGGGGAAGCAATGAAAGAAGAAAATCGCACACTCTGTTTTTACGTTTACATATCAACATTTTGACACAATCAGCCTCCATCAGGGATTACACGTATGGTATGTGTTTTTTACTAGATATACAAAGAAAAAGTAATCTGAAACTTAACCTTTTGTTCTGGGATCTGCTAGTCATTTAAACTAATAAACCCTTATAAAACAGACTTGTAACCTGCACATAAACATCCGTTGATGTGTTCATGAGGCAGAAACAACAAGGACTTTGAAAGATAGGACTACAGAACACCAGAGAGACATCAGATGCTACAGCGAGAATATCTCATAGCAGTGCTTTTTTGAGTCTCTTTATGATCTCCTCTTTTAGTTATGCTGATACTAAACAAATCAGAATGTCTAGTAGAGGAGTTACTTCTCCAAATAAAATAATTTTGGATTAATTGATGAAATGAATATAGACTTGGACGAAACTTTTGAACGCTTCCATGATATTTGCATATTGTCTTGATCTAAATGTATTCTTCATGATGTTTATCCATACACACACACATCTGGGACAACTGTGAAAAGTTTGTCTGCTGCATTTCTAATGCTGTTAGACTTTTCGTCTTGAAATGAAATTTAATGTAATGACGGAAGCTTTCTGTTACTGACGTGGTGTTTAATTTTAGCGCTAATTTAAGTAATTGGCTCAAACTGGCATTTTTGCTACCAGTAGCTCAGTTGCCTGTCACATGCTGTGATGAAACATGACAATTTGTTACTAGACTTTGTACCCTGATAAAGGCCATTTGTTTTTCTCCATACAGATACTTTGTTACTGGAGTGTGCCACTTCCTTCTGTCTTTATTGTAATCCCATACATCTGTACCTCAAATTACTTTGTGTGCATCATTGTCTTGAAGCAAGAACATAAAATTATCAAACTCTGCTCAGTGTTCACATAAAGAAAGGAAGGGTTTTCAAAGTATGTGTTTGCTCATTAAAATGTGAAAAATGTTTGTGGAGCTTTTATTTTGTGATGGGATTATTTGTGTATGTTAGTGCAAACTGTGTAAATAACCTGTGTGGACAACTGCTTGAAATGTATTTCTTGAAATAAACAACTGACCACAAATGTCTGTTCTAGCCTGGAGCATGAAGGGAGGTACTGCGGATCTCCAGCATAGTAATCATAACCCAGCAGAACAGATTTTTTGAGGGTCCATTCCTGAAGGTTTTCTTAGAAAAGTAGCTACTGTTTGGTTTGTGAACTGGAAGTTTGCCATAGAATAAAGATCAGGAAAATTACCAAAATACTATTTAACCAAATTCAAATATAGTTGCCAGGGCATTTATGGAGACGGATGTATTTGTGAACCGCTGATCTTGGTTCAGTACCAGTTCAAGTGCTTTGTGAATTTCCCAGATTGTTATGAATGCAGGACAGGTGCAGTTTCACAAATACACTTTGGCCAGCTCTCAAGCATACAATATGTATGATCTCCTCATATGTACTGTACCGAAATTTCATTGTGCACACCCCATCCCGTCACTGTGGGAAAAGGACATCATTTACATATCTTGGTAAATTATCTGTCGCTATGCGTTTTTATCTGTGCATGTGCAAATGACCTGGCCCACCAACGAATGTTGCAAATCCCTTACAGAAGGAAAAGGCTCAATTCCTAGACAGACCTAGTCAGTATAGGCATTTTAATTCCATTTTGCGAATAGGTTTCAGTTGTATAGTTTACATATCTATCTTGTCATGAACGCTGTACAGTTATGCTTCAAGTAAAAGTAAAAAGGTTGTGGCTTGAATTCTTAATTTTGGCTATTGAATGATAACCAAAATTTAAATGTTAATTCTGAATCACAACAATCATGGGTTGAAAAAGTGTAAAGCCTTATGCTCCTAAGAACGCCATGTTTTTCATAGCTAAATGTTATGGTTGGGTAGCGGTTGCCCAAGGCAAGGCACTGCAATTAGCGGTGCCCAGTTAAGTGTTTTCAAAGATAATAAGTGTAATCCATTAAATAAACTTGGCCACATACGTACAGTAAAAATGCTACTGGTCATTTAACCATTGGCAGCCAAACAAATAACAATGAGACAAACGGGCAGAAGTACATGCCAGGCCAATATAAATTTCTGCCTTTTTGTTCATCTTTAAGCTCCACATTCAAACCCATTAGAACTTAGCTAGTTGGCAGGGGTACTCAATTCAGGTGTTTTTGTCATTTTAAATTTCATATATTCCCATTTTTAATAAAAGCTACCATAAATAAGCTGCTTCTTCATGGGAAAATAACCTTTACTTTTTTCTTCAAAAGCAGATATTTGGAAATATGAAAGTACATAGTGAAGTTCAGTAAATGATTTAGATAAAAGATGATGATGATGATGAAAACACAATGTGGAATTCCAAAGCTTTTATTTCAGTCAGAGCCGGTGGCAGAAGCAAATCATTAGACAGGCATTTCATTTTCGTGGGGGGGCCTAATTATGAAAACGACTAATTAAAAAAATAAAATAATTTATTATGCAAACTCTTGGGGGGGGGGGGCACCGAAGCCCTGTAGGCAGGCCAATAGTGCTGGGTATGATTTCAGTAATAAAAGTCTGATTTCATAAGAAACATTAGCCACTTGTGAATCCCCGTTGGCACTAAATAATTTTAACACCATGAGCACGAGAAGACAAGACAATTTGAGACAAATTTTGATTGTAAAACAGACTGAATAAAAGGCAATTGCTTCTCCTTTAAGAGAAAACCAACCAACCAGAGTAGCAGTATAACTGGTTGACGTGAAAGCAGATATAAAAATAACTTTTAAGCTAACATTTGAACTTTGATTATAACACTGTAAACCCATGATCTTGAAGCGATTGTGTGCTTCTTGGCTGAAATGTATGTTTAGTAAGTGTATATTCCTATATATCATGTAGCCTAGATATTTTTGGCCATATTTTTTGTAATTTTGTCAATAAAGACATTAATGAAACTTCAAATATTATGTGGCTAATTACGTCAATTAGAGTGAAGAAAAAATGTATAATAAAACAACAAAACAAAAAATAGCAACACCAGTGTTCTGTTGAAAGCAATGCGATACCCAGTCTTAATCCCAATGCCGACCTGTTTACCCAATATGGGGAACAAAGGTTAATTCTTCTATGGTAAAAAATATATGTAAACACAAAGATAGTTAAAGAATTTCTGTCTTGTATAAAAAGTGAAAAAAAGACTACTAAACCCAGAGATCCACAAGTGATAACACACTGATAACTACCTACAGATACAATTACTTGCTAAATATTTGCTGCTTAAAAAAGCCTAAATCTGCATGTTTTAATAACACATTCACAATTGGGCTGACCCTTTACATATTCTTCTATTATTTATATAAGTTATGCTTGATTAACTTTTTAAAATCGGAATTACTCTCAGTAAATTTCATCCAACATACCAATTGTCGGAAGGCTGAGCAATCACTGCCCATGTGTCTCGCAATAAGTGTTCCATAGACCAGCGCTGTACAAACTGATTCATTGTGTGATCAGGAACATTTTGTATACTCTGAAGGCAGGTGGACAGTGTATATATTAGATAAAATCTAATCTAAAAAACAGCTTTACCAATTCCAGAATACCAGGTGGTATTATTTTAGACACACGCGGTTCACCTGAGATCAACTAGACCATGTTAAATTTGCTGAAGAAAAAACATTTATAAACTCGATACACCCACCACCTATAAAAAAAAAAGATAAAACCCTGAATTTCCTCTTTTGCAGTAGTCATTTAAAGAATGTAAAAATTACATTCTAATTTCTACAAGAAAGTAAAAAATTATTTCAGTTAAATTACATCACCATTATTAGCTTTAACCTTACCCATTAGTCTGTTTTCTCAAGATAATAATAATTTTAACAATAATACTACATAAAAAAATATCAGTGCACAAGTGCAAATGAGTAGCCAGCAGGATGGAGGTTAGTGGGCCAGGGCTGTAGGCCTGCCCCATACTGGTGAGGCTACACCCTTTTAGGATTCCATCAAAGCAGTCAATAGTCAGTTACTCTCACCACTGACACTTTGGTCTGTCCACACTGCTTAGCATTAGTTACCATCCGTAAACCTGACTGGAGTGGTCATTGCTCTCCAGCCTCAATTCCCAGAGAAAACTAAAGGCTAGATATGGCAATTTGTACATTTCTGTCTGACCGCTCCAGTTGGATGAATCACCAAGATGGGAGTGTGCCGTAGGATCTGGATGGGGGGCGGAGGGTAGGTGTGGCCTCAGGGATCAGCATTCCCCTCGCCGTTCTCTTCTGGCTGCAGCTGCTCTTTTTCTGTGTTCTCCTGGGGGGGGCGCACTCGCTTGAAGAAACCAATCTGGAAGAGTGGGTCAGAGGGCACAGCCGTTAGACCACATGCTAATAACATGTGTAACATGTTAAGTAACAACATGTGCAAAGGGATGCTTACCTTGTACATGATGAAAATCAGGAGAGCCAGGAGCAGGAGTCCAGCCACGATTGCCAGGGCAATGACCCATCCGGGGACTGGCTGCTGGTAGTCCGTCCTTGCCCAAGTTACCATGGTGTTCACCTGGGCAAGACACATATGGGCTGCCTCATTCTTTACACAAGAGGTTAGGGAAAGTTTCTACTCTGTTACAATGTCACAAATGTGTATATGAACTATGTTCAATCATGACATTAAGGTGAGGCTTGTCCAGACATTGAGTTACTAGGCCTATGGGTGACTGCTCAGTTCTGGTTACTCCCAGTTCAAATTTTACCCAATATGCCCAGTGTTATTGGAGAGTTGTAAATGTTTTAGTTTCAGCCCCTTAGTAACGTACTGTAACAGTAATGGAATTACAATGAATGCAATATCGATATTCTATAGCTTTTCCTCACTCCTCATTCAGAGTTTGCTGGCTATCATTAAATTTGTAAACATATAAGCTACATCATTACGCAAAAGGAACCACTCAGATACCGTTGCTGCAACCCTGATTTGCAACACCATAGTAATGTTATGGGAACTATGTGTGAACTGGGATAAGTGAAAAACAGCACAGAGTACCTTCGACTAAACTGCCACAGACATGCATTATCTACGAAGACACACTCTTCTGCTACTAGAAAGGTACTTTACCTTATTTGTTTTAGTAAATATCCAATTCTATTGAGGGGTAAAGAGTAAAATTCTGAGCCCGGATATTTCTGTCTACTAAGCACTAAAAAGGAAGTGGTGACAAGTGCTGCGAAACAAATTGTGTGGCTGGCATGTCACTATCGCTATCAGATTTGGGGTCAAGATTAAATAATGTTGAGCTGTGGACTTCTGTCTTTTGTGCTGTTGCTATGTAGGACCCTTTTCTAGACCAAATAGAAGAAAACACGTGATGTGGCAGATTTTTAAAAATACAGACTGTAAGATTCCCCTAATCAAATATGTATAAATCATCATAGGGGAATTGGCAGGAGAAATGTCAGGTTCTTATACTGCTTTAGTAAATATTCAGTTATATCAATTATCAATGTGTACATTCTGAATCTCAATCCCCATTACACTTTAATATATAAAAACTAATGCTTACCATAGTTGAGTTGGATGGGAGCTCCGATTGTAGGTTTTTGTAGGGCATTTCTATGACACTAAAGGAACCCGACGACTTTGCTACATACGTGAGATTCTGGTTCTCAACCTAGAGGGGGGACAAACATTTTTTATTGTGTATTACAAACTTCTGGGATCTGTATAAAGATCAGAATAGGAGAAGTGGGGTTGTGGGCGGCTCACCTGGAGGAAATTGGCCACGTCCAGGCGGGAATGGACAATGAGAAGGACATTCTTTTCCCTTTCCAGGCGCCCCACCTGACACTTTATTTTCAGACATTCAGCCTTCCCACAGTCCTGTACAAACACACATACACTCAATACACCATGTACTGACCCTACACTTCAGACATAGTACAGACTAAGAGGTCTGTAACAAACAGAACAGACGCATGAAGTCACAAATGGCTCACCCTCCCACTGTCTGTATAACACCCTTAGATAGAGTGTGAATAACTCTTCACTAGAGCAATACATCCTCCATAAACTTGCAATGTCTGAGAATTGCGCGCTCACGTTCTCCTGAATTTGATATTGACAGTAGCAGCTGTGGAGTGGGTCAGTACCAGAATCACCAGGTTGCCTTCAGCCTGCTTTCCTTCAAGGTCTCGTCGGTGCACGCGATTCGGCTTCCCGCCATCCAACCTGTCATCGCTCCCAGATGTTGTGTTCTTCTCCACAGGCGCTGGATTCTGGGAGAACCAAAGGCCCAGCGTTAGCTTCCTCATAACTCTGAGACCTGGCTGGTACATGCTGGGAGACATTGACTTACCGAGACATTGAGGGGGTTAATCTCCACATCCGTGCTACAGTTCATGGGTCCGTCAATCTCAAACCTGGTAATGTAGAGGAGGGAGCCGTTGTTGAACCTGTAGGGCCATTCAATATCCAGCACCGCTTTGCTGAAGGTGCTGGGCCCATGGTTCCTGAGCTGAGGGGGGGGGGGGATAAAGTGTGGAAACTGTTATATACACTATATACACTGTTATATACACTATATGGACAAAAGTATTGGGCCACACCTCTTAATCATTGAACTCAGGTGTTTCATTCAGTCCCATTGCCACAGGTGTATAAAATCCAGCACCTAGTCATGCGGTCTGCCTTTACAAACATTTGTGAAAGAATGGGTCGTTCTAAAGAGCCACCGTTGCAACAAACAAGTTTGTGAAATTTCTTCCCTCCAAGATATTCCACGATCAACTGTAAGTGGTATTATTGCAAAGTAGAAGTGTTTAGGAACCACAACTCAGCCACGAAGTGGCAGACCACATAAAGTTACAGAGCGGGGTCGCCGAGTGCTGAGGCGCATAGTGCATAAAAGTCGCCAACGCTCTGCTGACTCAATAACTGAGTTTCAAACCTCCTCTGGCATTAACATCAGCAAAAAAACTGTGCACCGGGAGCTTCATGGCAGGGGTTTCCATGGTCAAGTGCCTGTATGCAAGCCTTACATCACCAAGCACAATGGCAAAGCGTCCGATGGAGTGGTGTAAAGCACGCCACCACTGAACTCTGGAGCAGTGGAATTGTGTTCTGTGGAGTAAGAAATCACACTTCTCTATCTGGCAGTCTGATGGACGAGTCTGGGTTTGGCGAATGCCAGGAGAATGTTTCCTGCATGACTGCATTGTGCCAACTGTAAAGTTTGATGGAGGAGGGGAACAGACCCTTATCTGTTCCAGCATGTCTGTGCCCCAGTGCACAAAGCAAGGTCCATAAAGGCATGGTTGGGTGAGTTTGGTGTGGAAGAACTTGACTGGCCCGCAAAGAGCCCTGACCTCAACCCTATCGAATACCTTTTGGATGAACTACAACTGAGATCGCGAGCCAGGCCCTCTCGTCCAACATCAGTGTCTGACTTCAAAAATGCTCTTCTGGAAGAATGGGCAAAAATTCCAACAGACATACTCCAAAATCTTGTTGAGAGCCTACCCAGAGGAGTGGAAGCTGTTATAGCCACAAAGGGGGGACCAACTCGATATTAATGCCTATGGATTTAGAATGGGATGTCATAAAAGCTCCTGTAGATGTCCCAATACTTTTGTCCAAATAGTGTATGTTGCCAATAAGGCCAACTGCTAAGAAACTGTAATATACATGGCTTCATGTAAAGGCACTGACATTGTGCATCACATTGGAATGAAAGAGGTGCCCCTAACCTCATAGATGTGCTGGACAGAAGGCCCAATGTCGTCCTCCAGCACAGGGACATCTTTAGGCTGCCAATTGGCAATGGGGAGGAACAGCTGGTCAGGAGCAGAGCTTCTGAAGCACAAGAGCCACATAACGTTTACATTTTGAGATGCACTGCTGTCACACTTACAAACCCAAAACTAGACAATATGAATAAAAAGTAAAGCTTAAGATGGTTTACATACCCTCGAATTTCCACCTTGGTTAAAACCGCAAGGTTTGTCACACTGGAGACCAAGTTGCTATTATTATTAAACTGGTTTGAACTGCAAGAATGAAAAGGAAGTTAGGAAGTACCCAACAGGAAGTAACCCATAAAAGTCCCACACACTTAGCTGATGACTGTATTATTCCGTTTTCTGTATGCACGTACATTTTTCAGGAGTTCTCTTGACTGCCTTGGGGGCTAGGGAATAATTTTCCAGTTTTTCTTGTTTGGCACTGGATTTTCAGTTTTGTTTGTTTTTTTTTTAAACTTAAACGTCGCTGAATATAAAGGTTGTTTTCATGTTAAGTACACTGAATGCCAATGTAAAGACTATTTACAGATTTGATATTAAACAATATTATATCAATAAAGGTTACAAAAGTTAATCCTGGGTAAATGTTTGTATTTAACATTAACTGCACTGCTGAGAATGGATGACAATGTAGGCTTTTGATGAGATGAAAAAGCAAATTTCTGTTTGGCAGTTTGCCTTATTTTGTGGCAAAGCATGAAACTATTAAATCAATTTGCAAACACTATGCTATGTTAATGTATGCAAGCGATCGAGAAAACTAAAAGGCAGATAAAACTAGAAACATTACATTGTGGTTCAAAGCAACACTAAATCCCATTATAAGATGGGAGGGGGGCTGTGGCTTCCCAAATTAGTTTCAGGATCTAGAATATTAAAGGATTGATATAATCCCAGTTAGAGGATTGATATTTAAAAAAATGTTTTTTGTTTACACATATAAAATAAAAGTTAAAAACATTACAAATTATTTAGTTTCTCACCATAAGGAGGATGATGCCTTAATATCGCTCAGTTAAAAAAAAAAAAACAAATATCAAATTTTTATGCATCTTTATTGTAGTCATTATATAATTGCTTATTAAAGTACATCAAAATTATGTATCAGAATTTCCTACAGCCAATAGAATAGCCAGTTGTGTGGGAGTGCACGCAGCTGCCGGTGAAGTACACTTCTCTTTCACAGACATAATCCTTTATTCTCTATAATTAAAGTGGCTGTCTTGTGTTGTAAGCATGGGGTAGGATAAAGATAGGAGAATTCAATATTGGGCCTAAATATCTCAGAACTTAAGAATCCTTAATTAAGTACAAACATTTTATAAAAAGTTATTCTGAAAGCTTAAACCCACAACTTATGTCAAATGGGGCATTTTAAGTCAAATCTTTAAAAACTAACTGCCATATTTTCGTAATTCACTAGGAAATGGATTAATACAATATTTGAACAGAATAAAACTAACCAGGGATCAAATGGAAACTTTGCTAATCACATTTAATAGCATTATCTTGTTTTGTAAGTATCATATTTGTTCTGAAAATAAAAAACTATTAAAGGCAGTTATGTGTGATTAACGAGTTTCCAAATTTAAAATGTAAAAATGGATTAATGACTTTATGACAATGTAGTTTTCCCACAATGTTTTTCAGGTCTGGTCTCTAAATGTGCACATCATATAAGTCACATAGCAGTCGAATTGCTCAAATGAAGCATTTACAATGACCACCTGTTATAAAAGACCATTATTCCAGTCAATGCAATCTAAACCGAGAACATTAGGTTCTATAACAAAGGCAAGGCGACCCCCCCGCACTTAGTTCGGCCCACACTACCTGTGAATCTGTAGGTCAAACTTGACAGATGTGTCCTCCTCAGAGAGCTTGTGTACACTAAAACGCAGTCCTGCTACAATCTAAGAAAGAAAAACAAGTCAGTGTGAAGAGTGACTGTAGAGACAGAGAAGAGACCCAATAGACATTCCTTCACTTCAACCCTTTTCTATAGAAAATCAGAAGGGCGGATAATGTAAAGCTGAATGGTTTTGTTGTTTGAAAGTAAGCAAAAGCAGAGATTTATAGTCGAAGTCGCACGCGTCTCCACTCTTGCAAACCGTTTCTTTCTCCAACACCTGTCTTAAAAATAAGCTGTGACTTAAAACCTATTGAATAAATGTCAAAATTAAATTAGGAACATGCTGGGTATTGTCATAGTTGAGGTAAATGGTGAGGTAATCCCACTAACTTTAGTTCCTCCTCTCATTGGATTCCCTAGGTCACAAACCACCAGCGATTCTGTTCTGTAGGCACAGGACAGCCTGGAAAGGGTCTGTGGGAGACAGAGCAAGAGGACTTCACCCGTGCATTCAACATCAATTACAGATTAAAATATAAAATAAATCAATTTTATTCATACAACTTTTCCTATAGCGAATATATACTCAAGCTCATCATACAAAGCTAAACAGGCTGTCATTTCACAGTCATAAACCGGACATTATTACAAATAAACAAAGGAAGGCACAAGTCACATTCGGTGTGTGTTGGGGTTTCATCACCTCGCTGTTGCGAATGACCTCGCTGAAGTCAGCCTGGCGGGGCACGAGAACATGCAGCTCAGCCTCGTACGCCCCCTCCCCACTGTTCTCTGCTGTCACCTCCAGCGTCAAGGGGTTGTCGTCTCCAATGTAGATTTGCTTTTGCTCGCTGTTCACCGAAAAAACCACAGAGGAAGAGCAGTCATTGCACTGCACCAACAAGACAGCCACTCACCTCACTCCTGACACTCGGTATGACATAGGAGACAGCCACTCACCTCACTACTGACACTCGGTGTGACATAGGGAGACAGCCACTCACCTCACTACTGACCCTCGGTGTGACATAGGGAGACAGCCACTCACCTCACTACTGACAACTTGAGGTCAGGCTTGCAGATATTGTCATCCCCGCAGTCTAGTAGGATGTGGGCCTGGATATCACAGACACATTAATAATGCCATACTACATCTTTCAACCTAAAACTTTAATCACATGACAGTCGTTTAAAGATTCAGCTAAACGTAACAATGTAAAAATAAATGTCATTTATAAATAACAAGTCTGTAAAATATAAAATTTAAATTTTTTTAAAATAATTTTAAAAATCTGAGACCTACATAAGAATACATAGATGATTTTCAAACTGGCAGCCCCGAGAGTCACTCTATTCTCAGAGGACCATGCCCGAGTCAGAGAGCCTTACTTGTTTAACCACATTGGAAGGGGCAGACTGGTCCAGGATGGGCCGCAGGCCGGTCTTGTCAGCAGCAGCTTTTAGGTCCAGGCTGTACTCCATGAAGATGGTAATGGGTGTGATCTTGTCCTTGAACTGTGAATCATCCTGCAGGACAGGGCCAAAACAGAACTCAGACTAAACATGAGGGGTCAGCAGATGGCATGCTGGTTATGATAGTTTGGAGATGCAGATTTTTCTTAAATGTTTTCAAATGTTGAATATGGCTGGTAGAGTAGCTAGCTTGGCAATTAACAAAAAACAAAAGTTACTGCAACAGTCTGCCCATATGCCATTCAGACATTCTGTTGTTTTAACTGCCACTAACTAGACAAATGTAACTGGCATAACATCATTAGGCTATAACATAACAAGGAGGTCAACATAACTGAAAAAGAAGATAAAATAAGGTAAACTAAATTAGAGAGTCAAAGACATTTGTCTTAAAGTAAGAAAAAAAAGGAACGCATGTGATTGGGCAGCTAGCAGATGCCAAAACACTGAGAGAAAGCATCAAAATAAATGTTCTGACTATTTAAAAAAAGGATACATACAATGTCCAAACACAAATCCCCCTGAAGACTGCTACACTCTACATACGTACATAGTGATCTCTTTAGTTGGCAAACATTATCATACATGAGCACATACATGGCTGTTAGCTACGCAATTACCTAGAGTTAATGCTGAGGTAAATCTATATGTGTAAATCAATTAATAACGCAGTGGGCAGCCATGCCCTCCCTAGCAGGACAATGGACAGCAATGTGAAAGGAAGTTGCTAATTAGCTAAGTGCCCATTAATTGGACCTCGTTGTGCACCTGAGTGTGGTTCCACTGATGGTAATCACACTCAGGTGTCAACAATCCCAGGCCCCTTTAAAAGACCCAGCAAAGAGCCATGGGGTGGAGAGGAGAGATTGTGTTAGCAAGTAATGCAGTTTACATGGTTTTGCGAGTTTTCCCCAAAAGGGAGGTTTTTGTTAGAAATTTCTTAGAATCTTTCAATTTGTCAAATAAAGTATGCCAAATAAAAGGCTGAAACCCTCCCCCACTGTCTCTTACTCCAGGTTGCTCTCAGACCTAGCATGCCCTCACGTGCTACAAACATGTTTTATAATAAAAAAAAATAAAAAAAGTGGAATCCTGTTCCAGGCTTGGCTCTGAAGAAGGTATCCGTTTCTATGACAACACATGTCCCAATACTAAAGCACATGCAAAACATCCAATTAAAGAACTAGCCATAAAAATAATTGACCAGAAAGAAGGTCTTCCTAAGATGCTCACCTTCAGGTAGGCCTGCAGGTCCTCACAGGCTGGTCCTTGGCCACTGTTAACCGTTATGTTCTTGGAATACTGAGACTCCTTACTGAGCAGGAACAGCACACGCTGTACCGCCCCCTTATGTTTGTGTTTGTCCAGCATCACATCCACCTTGAATTCTGGGGAACAGCAAGACAACAGAGACATATGACATCATCAGGAGGAAGTTGGGAAAAAAATGGAAACAAAGTTTTTAATTTTTTTTCGCCATTAATTTTGTCACTTGTAACATTCCCCTTCTACTCATAGGTCTAAAAAGACCGGCTTCGCTCAGCTGGGGTTAGTGCAAGAGAGTCTGAAACACTGGCCCCATTACCCTGTTCTTTTAACACATACAAAGCATACTGGCTTCTTAACATTTTCATTTTTGTAACATCTGATGCAACATCGTGTCAGACAAGTACGTGTCAAATGATTTTCTCCAGAATTAGTTCCAACATGCAGATGGCTTTTTGAGCAACTTACTTAGCGAAGAGGGAACATTCCGTCCTTTGGCCTGCAGACAGTATTTCACCTTAAAACTGAAGGGCCAGAAGAGAGAAATGTATCGTTTCTGTGCAGAATAATGACAGCACGAAGCTGCAACATTAACTCTTTTCCAACTGTGACTATAAGCAAAATCTCAGCAACCAATTATGTTAGTTCAGTAAAACACAGGGTCGAGACTCCGATGACTGAATGCAAGAATGTATTTGTAAGGCGGTTCACATAGGGAAAAAAAAAAAACTTATCGGCCACCCATTGGTCAAGATCTCAACTTCCTGTGCTTTTTTCCCCTTACTTCATCCTATTTTGTTTTGATATATATAGCTGCTCAAAATCATTCTAAAGGTGTAATCATTAATTATTGTTATTGTTTATTTAGCAGACAGCTCATTAAAAAGATAATAGGCACAAACTTGGAATATCAGTTCAGACAGAATTAATACAAAGCGTAGCTTAATTATTGTATTCAATATAATAAGTGTACAATAATTGTCAATAGAAACTGAATAGTTTACACAGAGACACTCAGATCTGGGCAGACCAAAAAATATCATCTTTACATTAGCAGACCAGTTTGCCTGCAACTAAGCTCTCACTTTATAATTATTTATTATATTGAATTATTAGTTATATACAGGCATATTTAATACTCGGATAATCTCACAAATGGTAGTCTTCAGAATTTAACTAATTGAAGACCTACAACTGAAAATCAAGGGTTTTAGACTTTTGAAGGACCCACAGGAACACTGTCAACACTTCTCCCATTCCCCCATGTGGCCAGATGAAATGGATGGAAGACGGCAATAACGGAAATGAAACCCACTAACTTTCCGAGAGTGCGAGCAGATCAGAGCGGCGCGGATCAGAGTGCTCCATCACTCACCAGGACACAGTAGTACCTCCGGGCAGGGAGCAGGTTTTCTCGTCCGGGTTTAGGATCTGAGGGCTGACGTCCAGGATTGCGTTCACACTAATGACCGGCCGTGCCCTGTGGTCAGACCACCGCAGACAGAACGAACAACTGGGTCAGGACAGAAAACAACCCCCTCCGTGCCGGACCCCATTCCCCGTAACATACTCGCTAACAGACCAAGACCGCCTCCGGACATAGACGAAGCTCACACTCAGCACAGACAGACAACACTCACACAGACAATGAGTGCCCCCTGACATAGACACTGCTCACACTCAGCATAGACAGACAACACTCAGCACAAATACTGCACATATCCGTCCACCAGTGTGCAGCAACTGCTATTCTCAGTACCTAAGACAGAGCTCATATTACTGTTAATCATTATGGGGCCGTCTGGATGAACCCATACCTAGCAACACAAAGTTTGGCCACTAAAAGTTTAGTCCAAAAAGGCTTTGTTTAGATTAAACAAAAATTCAGTTTGACCTTAAGGAAACCCTTATCATAAAGCCTGTGAAAAAAATCATAACATCATACCTGTATAGAACAGCTTTGTCAGCTCCAAAAGCACCCACAATTAGGTCTGTAATTCAGAAGACAGGAAAACATAGCAGTCACTAATTTCCCCCTTTTTACACATGCCCCTCCTTTAGGAAAACGTGTCCACAAGCGGCAACACCACTACAATGCCAGCATAAGCTACATGAAACCAACTGTTTCATGTCAACAGCTGATCAAACTCCTTTCGATGTTGTAAACATCTCACAAAACATTTGCGTTTATATCACTGTAGGACATGCCCCGACAAAGCGATTACATCACTATATACAAGTGTTTACACTATAGCTGATGCTCCGACCAAGTGTTTATATCGCTATATACAAGTGTTTATATCGCTATAGGACATGCTCGGATAAAGCGTTTACATTGCAATAGGGCATGCCCGGACAAAGTGTTTATATCACTATAGCTGATTCTCTGGCTAAGCGTTTATATCGCTGTAGGACATGCTCTGACTAAGTGTTTATATTCAAATCTATATACATATACAGCGGGTGAAATAAGTATTGAACACGTCACCATTTTTCTCAGTAAATATATTTCCAAAGGTGCTATTGAC
>JAOYSI010000358.1:0-18322 GCA_025775065.1 Hiodon alosoides | reverse complement strand
CCTCTCCCCCTCCAGCCTGACTGCTCATTGTATGTGGATGATAAGTGTCCTCATCAGCCCGAAGTCTTGTGTGGGACTGATGGCTTCCCCTACTTCAACGAATGTGTGCTCTGTATTGAGAACAGGTGGGTGGAAAAGAAGGTGCAGCGAAAAGATTAACAGCATCCCTGTGGTAAAAACACAAAACAAAATACCCTTGTTTTGTCTTGACATATTTACAATGTTTGGTCATGCCAGAAACAAAGGCAACAGAGCAGAATACAATTCTGAGGGAAGGATACCAGCTCACCCGTAAAAAATGACGCCAGGAGATTGAATCTAAATGTAAATTAAGTAAATGACCGAGAGGTGGCTACACACATTCTCTAAGGCTTTAGATCTGCTCGAGGTGCCCAGGCTGAGTGACGGTGATGCTGTTGTGTTTTTGACATCCACAGGTCCAGAAACCCACCAGTGCTGATCCACTACATGGGGGAGTGCAAACTGGCCTGATTGCATCACTACCCCGCGCCCGTGAATTTGAATTTGAGGTGGGCAGAGTATCAAGTAGAACATTACTCTCATATCTAACCTTTAATGTGAAAATATAAAAGTAATTGAGCATGACTCATCTGTGTCCTCTCTTCACTGATTCAGGGTGTACTTACCTCAAACCTGCACACAGATAACAGGCAACATCAATGCTGAAAATAAAAAGTAGCACAAAAATATACTGATTCATATCCAGCCACTTTCATTTGCCAAATTATCTGTTGTACAGCAGGGGCTTCTCTCAAACCCGCGTCTCTTGGTGGATGTCTAAGAGCGCTGCTGCCAACCAATTGTTGCAGTATTTCTACATCACAAGGTTAAACCTGGATAAACTTTTACCACGGTGAACCACAAGATGGCGACTAAGTCGAAGTTAACTGTAATTGATCCAACAACAAATTACATATACACAACGTAAAGAATAAATACTATAAAGTGTACGTAAAACACGTCGCAACTAAAAGCAGGAGAATAGCACAATAACATGCGCTGTTTGTAATCTGTTTGTAAGGGATTTCTGTGAGAATTCCCACTTTGCGGGATGAAGTCTCAGAGGAACCGTGAAAGTGAAAGCTGTTGTCCAGCATAAGTATTCCGAGTAGAGTATTCCCAAGGTCTCTGTAAACCCACTATAAACTCTATTAAAAGGCACTAGGGATTCTCAACAAGGGTATCCTCTACCTCACAGCCTGGTCTGTGGTTTAAACAATCTTTTGGGAAGAAAACACAATTTAACATGAGGGGATGAGATGAGATGAGGAAACATGATTCAGTTCAGAATTTACACTTTGTGGGAGGAGGTACCAGTGAAATTGTTTCCCCCTAAATCATGGAGGAAGCAGCTTTATGGCATTGGTGCTGATAAAGTGTTTAAGGGCAGCTTATAGATAGCAGCAAACTTAACATGAAAGCAAAAAGAATATTGACAAGTGACAATCCCATATCAGCTCCCAGTAAAATTCTATCACACAGAAGTGATATGTTTACGGTTTAGAATAGGATCGATGTAGTATACTGTGGGTCTCATCTCACAAAATCCTTACTTTTAAAGCCTATTATTATATCTGTGACTGTGGTCATTAATAGAGCCTGAATGAGGTCTTTCGATTACTCTGCTGTTATTCTTCCTCCTTTGTCTGTGTTGTCTTATTGGAAGAAGTGAAGCACCGTTGTCCCAGAAGTCTCATGGGATGCCTGTAAGGCAAACATCTATACACATTTTTCCAATGCACAAAATCATCACTGCAACAATTGAGTTGCTTGGCAGAAACTTTCATCCAAAGCAACTTACAATTTCAACATTTCTCCATTAATAAAGCTAGAAATGTACTGAAGCAATTCAGGTTAAGTACCTTGCAGAAGGGCTGGGGTGGGACTTGAACAAACAACCTTTCAATTGCAAGCTTGTCACCTTGAGCACTCCACCACCAGCTGCAACAGATCCATTTGATTGGTACATTCATGACACTATTTACAAGCTATGTATAAACTGCTCTGAATCATGCCACTGTTTTTTACCGACCCTGGAGCCATATGTTTTTAATGGCACCTAGCTTAGGAGGTTGAAAACAAATAGACCACCCCATTCCGGCTGTCATTATGAAATAATGTGGCCGATTATGAAAGACTGTGTTTTGTGTACAATCATTGTGTGATATTTCACACAGCTCCACACTAACTGTAGAAATATACTTTTAGCCTTTTTCCTCACCTGTAAAGCACACATATATTCCTTTAATGTGCCTTCATGGTTGTTATATCGTCGTGGTCTCTGTTGCTTAAACTCTTCGGGTGTTGAGGATGCCACGGTGAATCTCCCTATCATGACGCAGAATGAAAACACACAGCACATCATGCATTCTGATTGCGTGACCCTGAGGCTGACACGAGATCTGTGTTTCTGGGCACATGGGAAAGGTGTGGGGACACATGGGCTGGGGGTGGAGCCTGGTGGTTGAGGCCGGCTCTCTATAAATACAGGGGCAGGCTGTGATGAAGTGGCAGAAAGATTTTTCATTGGTCTTACGCACGAACAACAGAACCACCGGAATCACAATGAAGCTGACAATCCTGCTCTGTGTGTCTATGTTGCTCTTCTTGTCTGGTGAGTACCACAACGTAGGTTTACCACCCGTAGGGTGCTGTTCAAGGTATTTAGCTTTGAGTTCCTGATTATAAACAGGTTCTTATTCAACAATAACAGCTAGGTTCTTTGGGGTTTTATTCCCATTCTTGGTAGCTGTCCTCCGTACTTAAACTAAATGTGGTCATATCGATGTTTGTTAATAGGGTCTAATAGAGGATACATGATTTAAGAGGGTTTCACCACTTTAATTTGGACAATTTGGACAATCAAAGTCAACTTCCCTGTAGGACCTGTTAACTGTTTTCAAAGTCAAATGGAGTAAAATATCACTTTGGAGACATTTTCTGTATTTTAATTGAATATTTAAAAACCCACACATGCCAGAAAGACATCAGCCAGAGCATAAAGAGTGAAAACCTTTGTTCTCCATAAGAATTCTGTCTAGACCATTCTAAAAGCCTCTGTGAACCCTGCATTGTGAGGAAGGCAGAGGTGTGGGCTCGTTGTTCTCCCGACATGGTTTCCATGGTTATCTTGTACATCACAGACAGAGAGGTCTGTGGTTTAAGATGACAAGCTTGAGAAAAGAAAACAAACACAGCAACTTTCACATGAATATGTATTTACATTATGGGCCTCTAGGGTATCAAGAGTAATGTGTTTGTAAGGGATTTCTGTGAGAATTCCCACTTTGCGGGATGAAGTCTCAGAGGAACCGTGAAAGTGAAAGCTGTTGTCCACCATAAGTAGTCTGAGTAGAGTATTCCCAAGGTCTCTGTAAACCCACTATAAACTCTATTAAAAGGCACTAGGGATTCTCACCAAGGGTATCCTCTACCTCACAGCCTTGTCTGTGGTTTAAAAAAAATATATATATATTTTGGGAAGAAAACAATTTAACATGAGGGGATGAGATGAGATGAAGAGGAACCATGATTCAGTTCAGAATTTAAACTTTGTGGGAGGAGGTACCAGTGAAATCGTTTCCCTCTAGATCATGGAGGAAGCAGCTTTATGGCCTTGGTGCTGATAAAGCGTTTAAGGGCAGCTTATAGATAACAGCAAACTTCCTCAAAAGCAACTGCACCACAGATGTGTGGGACCCGATAGTGACTTAACTAACTGTTCTGAATTAATATCCAAGAACCAAAAAAGGCTCTAGGGATTCTCACCAAGGGTATCCTCTACCTCAAAGCCTGTCTATGGTTTAAGTGTGTTCACTGTTAAAAACACTCATAATCTCTCTCCCGCCTTGCTTTCTTCCAGCTTTCTCCTCTGCTGATGATGCACTCCCTGTGCCCAGAGAGGTGAGTTGTCTTAGATGGTAACCAAAGTCAGACAGGTAAGGAGCAAGTCATATGCTCCAGGTTATTGTGAACGTAACAGTATACAAATATATCAGGACGTAGGCAAAATCCGTGTAAGGGCAATAATTGCACTTTGTATACGACTGGCAAAGTGTATCTATTAAATACTGCATAAGCTTACTATAAATATTGATTTGAACAATTTGAACAATGTTTTCTAGCAACATAACGTCAGAGGATTTCCTCAAGTCCAAATCCAGAGATTTTTATTAGTACGATAAAACGTGACCTATACCAAATGAAACATATCGGAATGGTTTTAAAATACATTAAATTAGGACATTGCAGGCCTCTGTATGTAAAGACACTCCCTCGAATCTGGCGCTATGAGCTGGATTCCGCAGGTTTGAATGGAATTTGCTGATCATAATCGGGAGTACACATGTGGAAGATCCGCCCGGGCGGGGGTTGGTGAGATCTGCTCATCACTAAAACCTGTGTCTCCTGAAGGCTTCCCGGGTGAAATCAGGCTTACGGTGATGTCCAGAGGAATGCGCTTGTCCGCCAATAGACCATACAGACAGCTGGAGGGGAATCAAATTTTCCCATGCTCTACTCAGAACAGCAACAGTACCAGCAGCGTTGTGTCCTGTAAGATCTGTTCCCCTCCCCCTCTCCAGGCCGACTGCGCAAACTACGTGGGCGGCGTTTGCTCCCGGGAGTACGCGCCGGTGTGCGGCAGTGATGGGAAGACTTACTCCACCGAGTGCGTGCTCTGCATGGAGAACAAGTGAGTGAGAAAACGCGGACAGGAAGGAGGTCTCTGTGGGGAGAACCGCATTGTCATGAGTGGCAAAAAGGCGGACGTCTCAGAGGAAAGAATGGAGGGAGGGAATTTAGGGTAATGTTTAACCAACGGTGTGAGAATCTAGTTTAAGGGGCCAGGTGGTTACCTTGAATCAGTTTTGCTTTGGTGTAATTTGCTTTCACAAAAACAAGTCGCACTGAAAGGGCTGGCAACACTAAATGACACATAGTTCTGCCTGCAATAGCACTGACCTCAATTTAACATTTCCTTGCTGGTCCCTAACCTATATTTATTGTGTTCAGTTCATAGATTAATAATAACTAGCTGTTTGCTTAAGTTATGACCCAAAGTTTACCTGAAGATTTAAATGTTTATATAACCTTTATACAAAGAAACCCACAAATATCAAGACTTTAATCCTCAAACTGTGGAAGATTCAAGGGGTTCCACATCAATAATGAGACATTAAAGTAAAAGACAGGGAGGCGGCCACCCGCCAACAGCACAAACACTAGTTGCTTTCACATTGCACATTCTGTAAGGCTCCTTTTGTTCAGTCACGTTAGATCCGGCTGCCCGACTGTGACAGAGCTTTGTGTTTACTCTTACAGGTCCAGAGGCACCTCAGTGCAAATCAGCTATGAGGGCGAGTGCAAACCTCTGTGATCACCACAAAGCCCGCCCCCGAGCATTATTCTCAAGGCTACTCTTTAAGGCGTGCCAATAAAGTAATTCATCATGCTTCATCTGTGTCCTGCCTTTACTCATTAAGACCAGCGTCCTGCAACCCAAACCACCCCATTTTAATGCAGATTTTTTTTTAAGCCAACGCCTTACAGGATGAGCTGCTTCAGCCATTGTTTGAAAACTGACCATGGTTTCACAAATGCTATGAATCACGTTTCACGGGTGGTAGAATGTGGGTTTGCTTGTGTTGGCAAAAGTAAAAATCAAGTCATTCCTTTAAATATTCCAGTGGCTAGAGCAATAAACTCAATGATTAATGAATGTATAAATAATAGCATTTTCTTCAGTTATAGCTAGTATAACTCCAGCCAGTACAATTGACGTGGGAATTAAACCCAACTTGCCACAAAGTCTGCTGGAACAAAAACCAGGGAAACCCATAACCTGCTACAGAGAACAAGCAACAGCAATGCAGACTTCAAAAAAAAAAAAAAGGGGGGCACTCAAATATCACTTAGTCGCATTTTCAGAGACTTCGTGGTTAACAACCTCTAAGGGTTGTTTCAGTAAAAACAAATTAAAACCTTCCTCACATTTGGAACGTTGGTTAATATTTCAGTATTAACATAAGGTGAACTAAATTTAAATGAAACATGCAGAGTTATTCTGTTTTTAACATATACATTTTGTGTTCAGAAGAGATGATTTTTGAGAAGCATCCCAAAAGGTCCAGCTGGCTGTCCAGTCAGTGAATAAGCAAATGCAGGAGTGTAGAGTGACGTGTCAGGGGTGGGGCTATCAAAAGAAGACAAACCCCATGCAGGATTATGAAAGTGACACGGTACAGTGAATCAGAAAAGTAACCGGTTTCAGGAACGTAGCCTTTAACATCCTTTATTGTCCACAAGCTCTCTCCTGCCTCTCAGCGCACTTTCAGTAGCATTGCATCCAGCAGATCCAAAATCTCCTCAAAATATCCATCATCCTCCTCAATCCCCCGTTCACTGATCACCAGTTCCTGGTACTGCTGCCGCAGGTAAAG
Organism: Hiodon alosoides; assembly: GCA_025775065.1. Classification (NCBI taxonomy): domain Eukaryota; kingdom Metazoa; phylum Chordata; class Actinopteri; order Hiodontiformes; family Hiodontidae; genus Hiodon; species Hiodon alosoides. The sequence goes on along the minus strand of JAOYSI010000358.1, from coordinate 11,861 downwards.
GAGCGTGTGGGCCAGGTTGCTGTCCTGCTGATACACAGCCCGGCAGTGGGGCATCATAGCCAGCAGGGTGCGCAGTGCCTTCTCCCGCCAGTCATGCTCCGGGGAGGCCAACAGCTCCGGCACCAGGCCGCACCAGCCCTGGTCGACCAGCAGGGGCAGCAGGGAGACCTGAGCGTACTGCGTCTTTCGGTCCAGGTGAGAGTCAGGGGCAGAGTCCAGCCCAACCTGAAAGACCAACTCCTGGTAGACAAAAGAACAGTGGGTCTTTTAAAAGTAACTCGCAATTACAGCGACAAGAATTGAGATTCTAATATGTAGTAGTTACGACTGTGCCCTTTGGTGACAGCACATTTAACAACCATGTCAGACTCTCCCCACACCTTCTCGAGGATCATGTCGTACAGAAGGGTAACGACCCTCACACGCAGGGCCACGGCCCCTGATGCCCGGAACAGGTCTCCCAGCGCTTGCACCCCCCCCAGCTTTAGGAAGTGACTCTGAGCGAAGGGGAAGTTGCGCAGTAGAGAACACACAGCAAACAGCACCTAGACCGCAAAGTCATACGCAGGAATAATCAGAGAGCAGCCTTTTGAACCAACAGTCTGGCTAAAAAGGCCCAGCTTCTAATTTGCTGATTGTTATTGGAAGAGCTCAGCCTGGTGTAGCCTGCACCATGTAGACACACCATGTACTCAAAGGTAACTGGGTCTGAGGAGAACAATCGTATAATTTCCTTAGCTTCTCCATGTGCAGTGCAGAAGGGATGAGCTAAGATGCATCAGCACAATTCAAAATTGGGGTTAAGACTATAAAAATAAAAAATAAAATAATTTCCATATTTATAAAAATGTGAAAAATATGACATTTTTAAAAAAAGCTTTTACTTCCAAAGATTGTACAGAAATGCATACTTGCGGATGTTAAAAGGATACAGGAATCTCACCTTTTTCTTGACACTCATAGGACGCTCCGTGGCCAGCAGGGTCAGCAGTTTCTGTAAGGCCCCACCCTCCACTGCTTCCACCTGCACCCGCGGGTTACTGAGGAAGGATAAGATGACACAACTGGGTATAATATGGTACAATCAGAGTAGGAAGAATAGCAACAAATCCCTCCACCAACAGTCCGCATTTCTGAAGTAGGATCCCAGACGACTTGCTATTTAGCACTGAAAACTACTATAAGAGAAGGGGAATCTCCCCTGGCTGGACGACAAGGACAGTGCAGATGAGGGTCCCTTCACTAAGCTCTGTCAGACTGTTGCATTTTCATTGGCGATTGGAAATGTTTGAATGATGGTAGGCCATTCATTTATCCATTTAATGTAAAGAGACACATCCACTCAAGGTTCAGGTGTGGTATGCGGTAAATTAACAAGAAAAAATGCCACCTAGATCTTATTTGGAGTCAAACTCACTATAAATGTAGCATTTTCTTTCTGTCCGCATGACTTTTTGATAGTGCTCGTTTCCCTTATTATTTATCTGGATAAAATAAACTGTAGGAATCATTATTAAAAACTTCCATAGTGTCTAAATGACTAAAAACAATCAAGCGTGTTATTAAAATCGATTAATATAAATCGATCCGCTTTAATTTAAGGTAGGTTGGTTTACAATAGCTCTTCAGCTACAGATTATTTAGCAAGATCAAAAATACTTTTTTAAAATTATATTTGTTATATGTAGGTCAAATTTATGGACAAAACTGTTTAGTTAGGTATTAGGTATAGTAAATGAGTAACGTACATCAGAAAGAGAAACTGACCTATCACAATGCGTAACAAATGGAAAAAACACATTGCAGCAGCTGCTAGTTTCTGCTAGCATATAAAAGCTAAATATTTACCTAAATAGCTAACCAATACGAAAGCATTTAACTTACCTGGAGATGGCAGAGCCCAGGACAAAGGCAGCACTCTCCTGCAGACGAGGGTCGGTGCTGTTCAAAGCATCCGTCAACAGTTTTACTCCTCCCATAGACACCAGGTCCTGAGCATTGTCCACCTGAAAAAGCCCAGACCAAGTGGTGTTATCGCATGGGGGTAGCCCAGGAGTTCCTACCGAGTGACTCAGTAGGCACTTGCCTGAACACAGACTGAATTCACAAGCCAGACTTCGCAAGACTGAATCCAGCTCACGTAATGTCAGCGGGAAGGACCGCAGCGGTAGCTAATTAGCATCTCCCATTAACATCCGAACCCCTGGCATGGGCTGGTTAGTCAGCAGAGTGTAAGGGAGATGGGTGGCTTAAAGGTAACTAGGATTGGACGAGACTAGTCATGCCCCCTCACCCTCCCCACGTGTGGCAGGATTCATAGTGAGGAGCCCAGAGATGCATTAGCACAGCTGGCGATTCCAAATTAGGGTGAAAAAAGTTAAATCATCATTACAAAAACTAATACAGCGCTGGCCCTATGAACACCATCAAAACTACGATAAAGGTTTGATCAAGGCTTTTAATAACTTAGTGGCATTCATTCGTCATTCACTTCACCAAGCACTGACTGGTGCTCACTTGGTGCACCAGGTATTCCAGGTCCATCAGGGCATTGACCCTCTCCTCCACGGTGGCGCCAGAATGATTGAACTGGGCTAGCAGTCTGCTCATGATCTGGAAGTCCGTCTCTACCAGCATGTCCAATTGAGCCATATCCTTCTTCAGCTCCTCCATGGATCGATACTCAGACATCACGGCTGCCTCCCCCTGTACATCCACGAGCACAAATCCATCACAAGGGCACCCACCGTGTGACAGAAAGGCTAAATCTCTTAAACCCATCACCAAGGTTGGATTGGCATATTCTGGGCACCAACGCCGTGCGTGTACCTCCCGCCCAAAATAATACATGTCCCGTGGAGGGAGAGTAAATAAGCGAGAAACCAATGAACATGCAAATTTTGTTTTGTCAGGGGGCCCCCGGCAGACAGAGGCACTTTTCCCATTTAGTAATCCGGCGAGGCCTATGAACAAAAGCCTACCTTCTCCTGACCCTTATCGAGCAGCTCCACTCCATCATTCTTTAACTTCTTCAAGGCCTTCTTCAGCTCCTGAGCCGTTAGGGATTGTGCCTGGGTGTTCACAATACCCTGCCTGACCAACAAAGGAAAGGTCCCAATAAGCAATGAGTGACAATGTTTTCATAAACCACTTTTTTGGAATAACTAAATGAGCGACCCTATTTTTACACTCAGCAAGCCACACAGCCCTTGTGCAAGGTTCATTGTCGATTGGCACGTCTCCATCTCCACTATTAGCTTACGTGCTAACAGCCAAGAAAGCACCCAGTGCTGGTTGTAGACAAGCCGAGAGAGAAACCCTGGAGATTTCACCCACTCAAGCTCAGGCACCGCTCTTCCAACTGTGCACTGCCGCTGTGCTCTACTGGTCACCATGAGCTGATGATTCGAACCTGTGAAAGGGCTCAGTACGTGCTCAAACGCTGGACATCAAATGTATCGAACATGAAAATTGAAGAAGCCAGATTTCTGAATTAAATCATTATTTTGCATATAAAACAGATAGTAACCCTATACTCTGATAGTGCTCTTGGAATCACTGATCCAATTGCAAAGTCAGTGAAGGGGCTTGCCCGAGTACAGACCGGGTCCTACGTGCTCATGTCATCAACTAACTGTGACCGGGAGAGCACAGCGGTGGCACACAACCGGCAGGGCTTCTCTCGGCTCACTGCCAACGGGTATCTCCTACCGGCTCATACCCAGTACGGTCAAGAGGGACATGCCTTTCCTGCAATTGGCCCTGTCTGGTCACACTTCCTCACCCTCCCGACGAGCCATTATAGATAACATTATACATTACATATATTATAAATTCCAAATTAGTTTTATTATTTTAGACATTTTTTAAAGAAAAAAACAATGTTAACAACCTGGCTAAAAACTGTTTATTCATCCCCGTGAGGTAATTGCAAAAGAATCCATCCATCCATCCATCCATCCATCCATCTCACCTTTGGTCCTTCCTCCAGTACTTGAGTGTCTCTTCCTCATCCAGTTTGGCCTCTCGTTTTCCTGTCTGGAGGTTCAGTCTCACATGAGAGCCGATGGGGACCGCTTGGTCTTGGGAGACACAACCCAGTCACAGGTCATTTCATTGATCAGTCTGACACAGACATGCACCACCCTTAGCTACTACCACAGTTCCATTGGAGCCCACCATGACAATGTGAAGATGGAGACAGTATACTAGTTAAGGAATAGCAATTGTCCTTTGGTGCAATCAAGAGAGCACAAAGGGGGCAGTTGTAGTAACATAAATGGTCACGATCTGTGAAACCCCTCTATGTTTGATTTTGGATAGATAGTGCACCGTTTTCACTCAAATAGAATGGAGGGTTGAAATAATCTTTAAAAGATTTAAAAACTACCGTTACAAATCTCTCAACTTACACTTGCTCTTCTACAACCCCCGCTTCTATACTGAATTTTTAGTAGCACCTGGTCTGAGTGATTGCCACTGATCAGTAGGGTGAAACACTTCCAAATCTTCAACGTCCAAGTCATCATCTACATGGGCCTCCTCGTTTCCTTCGCTGGAATCGGGGCTCTTTACAATAGTCAGGGCTGTGAAAGTCTATGGAGAAACACAGTAGGGTAGCTATAATATTAAGAAAAAAGTGAATGGTTTGGCGAATACTTGAAATTAACCAAAGACGGGGAAAAAAATGGGCAAGGAAATTGACTTACTTTCTCCTCGGCGGCCAGCGCGAGACTGGCACTCAGCATACAAAGAAAAACCACTGCCATCTTCAGCCCACTGCCGTTACTACGTTGTTTTCGGCACACTGCAATCATGCAGTCACTGGACACCGTAACAATTTATACGCTGTCGTACAGGTGCTTTTACAGCTGTAAGTTAATCATTTACTACCCCTTTTAGCAAATAATTATGGCTCAGTTTAATTTTACCCTTTAATTTCTAACGTATAATTTAAATGTTGCGCATAGAAGCAATAACAGTTAAGATGCTAACATGATATATCCTCCGAAATACAAGTTCACAAAATTACCGTTTCCAGTCTCAGTTGCTACTGAAACGTATCCAGTTTTACGTGATATAAACAGATGGATTAGTTCAACACGGCTTTACAAATTGTGGAAATACAGCAACGATTGTTTTATGTTGGTAAATTACTTTCAGCTAGTAGCTTTAGCACACGTCAGGGAGCCTGTTGGCTACAAGTCATCATATTGAATAGCCAATCAGCTCCCAAGCAGTGTGATTTGCTTAAACTTAGCCCTTCTACTTTGCAATTGGATTGGCTACAACCACGAATGAGCGAGTAGCACGAATGACGCATTTTCAAACGTTACCCGTGAGGCTGCACATGAGTGTTGGTATTTATTTTACTTAACCAAAAAATAACCAGAAAAAAAAAAGTAAAATAACATAGCTAACCTGATACAACTGCTCGAATATCTTTGCAATAACTATAACGACGGAAACAGAAAGAGGAGCTTACGGATAAGGAACTTCTCACGTTTTAACATTTTGCTTGCAAATATCAAGTGTCAGATGCTCATTAAATACTAAAATAGAATGTAAAGTCGTTCTACTTCAATAAATGTAATAGACTATACACAAGTGAAAAGATTTAAAGTAAGAACAATATCAACAATCATTTAAGGCAAAGAGAGGTAGTAGGTGGAGTATTGAATGTTTTATCTTTGTAATTTCTACTTCCCTGATCAGGACTTCAAAAAACTTTGATCTTACAAGTCGTGTTACCCTACGCTTAGAACAACACAAAGGGACTCCTACATTTTCCAGTAGCCACGTAGATACTGTTTTCTAGCATTGATGTACCATTACTGATGGGCACCAAGTCTGGCCTATTCCTGATCTTCACAAGCCCGTTGTGGTATAGTGAATTTTTCTTAGCTGCTCAACACCTTTTGCTAAGACTTTCTTCACTCTTGTTTATGTATATTTGTCTGACTGAGAACCACTATTATTAGCTTCTGAAAACCAGAATATGCACTATAAAATTATATCCATACTTCATATGTAATCCAACTAAACGGACCATTATAGTATTGACATCTGTAATCATAGTAACGGAGTATTGTCCGCTGGACAATTACATGACTGCCCTATTGCCTTACACATAAACAGTGCCAGTTTAAAAAAATAAAAATAATAATTACATGCTTGACGAATACACTCAGCACTGTCCAAGGAAATCTAGAACATCAAACAAAACAGACATGCCAATGTGGTTTCAGTTCTTTATTTAGCTTCAACATCTGAGCATAGTTAAAAGTTTAAAACATAGTTAATAGAATATTAGCAACAGCAACAATGGATATTGGGAAGAAAAGAAAAAGTGCAATTATTAAGTCAAGTCACACAACGACTCAACCCTAGTTCTCGGCTGGGTGAAAAAGAAAAGAAAACACTGGTCCCTAGTACAGATGAGCACCAAGGATCTAACCTCCATGGTGAGCCCGTGGCCCTACTGCTGAGCACACTGACCTTCCATGGTGAGCCCGTGGCCCTACTGCTGAGCACACTGATCTTCCATGGTGCGTTGAGATGCAACATGAATAGCCCCATGGGACTTTAGCTGCCTTTTCTGCTCAGATCTCTTGTTCTCGTCCCTCACATCCACCTGCGTCCCTGCCTTCTCTGTCTTGGTTTTGCAGTCGGCTGAGGGAGACCTACAGGCAAAACCAATCCAGTTGGCATTCAGCTTTACCAGGACCTTACACACCGTTTCATGCAGACCTCCATTAAATAGACCTCAGCATGCGTAGAAGATTTGAGTACCATCAGGAAAAATTATGTAGCTTCGGATATTTAAAAAACATAAATACAAACACGGAAACACTAAAATGTAAAGTTTACTAAAGTAAACAATACCAATTTGCTGATGCTAGAATTTAGAGACTTATAAAAAGCTAGAGTGCATATCGTCCATCTAGATTCAGGTAAGACTTAACAGTCAAGCCTAGTCAGTCATCACCGTTCACTATTTAACAAATTAAAAAAATATATTAAATGGTGAGCACCAATATGTAAAGGCCTGCAAAGTTATAGTTCACATTTAAAAAAGGTTTATAACAAAATTAAGAGGAAAGAAAAATAAGCAGACAATATTATGTTGACTTCATTATTTCATATTCAAAGGCAGTGCAAATTTGATTAATTTCAGTATTGGGAACATTTTTTAATTTAGCAAGCAAACACATTACCTTATTTACTTAACTAGGCAGATGCTCTTAGCCAGTGTGACTTGCCGCAAGAGATTCCTAGTTTCTATGTAATGTCACATTAAATGTTGAGACCAAAACCAATTTAGAAATGGACTAAATTAAAAATGAAAGAATCTCAAGGAACAAACAATAAGCATCGTATCACACCGCTGACATAGGTGCCCATCAGTAATAACGACCAAAATGATTTGGGCACTGTTATTTCTCTAAATGATTAAAATTACAATGAATAATCAATAAAAATCTATCCCAGAGAATTTAAAGAAATGCATGGAGCAAGCCCCCAAGGAAACGCACAGAAAACCCCTTGCAGTTTGAGACTGTGAAGAAAGGGTGTTCAGATGCTTAACATGGATATTCCTATAAAAGTCACCCTTTTACTTGGATGCCTGTAAATATTGGCTTATGCACTTCCACAGCTATGTCTTCACAACAAGCATATTTACTATGCATGCTTTTAAAATCTGACTAAAAGGCATCAAGTGTGTTTGATCATTTCCCCAAATAAATTTCACTAGTCAGCTCGCTAGAGGAAAATTAAAACTTGCATTTCTATATATTGCTTCGTATATAGAGGGTGTGCGTTAAATTGGTCCATCTTGCCAGGGAAAAATAAAGCTTCAGACGTGACTAAATTAGACCTAAATAAGCAGGATTTTATATACTACTTATTAATATACTACTTATTAAGTATATCATCTGATACTTGCTTAATCTTCAATTAAGTAAAACCAAGAGATTTCATGTCAATACAATCTTTTTTAAATAATCGGTCACAAGGGGCTAAGCTCCCCTCTGAATTTTCTTTTCTTTCAAAAGTCCCGTTCTTTTCCTCTGTTTCTCCACTTCTCGTCACAGAACCTGTGCAATCCAACATCACATTCCTCAAGCTATCTGTACCACATATCAAAAATCCCCCATCACCTTCCCACCGTATTGCTTTCTTTCTCCACTTTTTAAAATTTAAATGATCGATTTCAAACTGAAATCGTACCCTAACACTGAATTTAAGTGTCGCCTTGTAACCCAAAACTCCACAACCGAACTGCGAGCATTCCAGCACAGGCTCCAGTTTCTCGCGCACAGACCCTGTTATTCCATTTCCCCCAGAGTACCCTGGGACGAGGGCGTTTGTCAGGTACATCAGTAGACGTTCTTTCCTGCAACAGGCTTCCTGAAAGGCAGGGGCAGGCTAGGCAGAGGCAGGCGAGGGGTGAGGGTCCGCACAAAGCCCATCAGGAGGAAGAACACAAAGAAGGCGTAGTTGACGCAGCGGAGGAAGAGAGAGAGCAGCCGACAGGAAGAGGAGGGCACTGACCTTGGCGGGTCCGGGATGGTGGCCGGCGGCTCCTCGCAGATGCGGACGCACTTGCTGTCGCGGGGTAGCGGGGGGTTCGGCTCTGAGATTTGGGCGAGCTTTATAGAGGTCGTGCACAGCTCAGCCTTGGGGTCCACCTTCTCTTTCAAGCTCTGAAAGGACTCCATCGCCTCCTTGGTCTCAGGCTTGTCCTCCTGCGCTACGCTGCCGGTGGGAGCGTCCACGGGAAGAGTCTCATGTCTGCGCTTCTGCCTCTGGCCTTTGTTCACCTCTGACAAAGAATACACACGACCGGTTCTGAGTGCGTGCCACGCGTAGAGGCAAACCAGTTCCTCATACTCGATTACACTTCTGAGCCGTGTCGAGACAACACAGCATTCCAGCACAACAGTGAAATCTAAACTCAAGCCAACAGCTTAAAAACCACTGACAACCAACGGGTGAGCGAGTGCGAGTCATTTACCGTTGGGCTGATACTTGAGCTGGAGCTCGTCCACCTTCACCTGCAGCTTGATGTTGTTGCTCTGACACAGCTTGAGGCTCCGCTCTGTGCTGAACAGCTTCCTCTCCAGCTCCAGTACTCTCTGGCTCTCAGAGATGGCCTTCATCCTCTCCCGCGACAGCTCGTCTCCCAGGTGTTCTGCATCCTTACTGCCAACACACACAGGGTGCATGGCATGCCGTGCATTTAGTCATCTACTGCAGTGGTTCTCAAATGGAGTGCCGAGGGAGGTGGGCTGGTGTGCCGTGGAATTTAGCCTTGCGTAAGGAATGATTGATGACGGACCGTTAAAAATTCTTGAAAATGAACGCACACACTGAAGCGGCAATGCAGCCACGACGCGAAACGGGCCGGAGTCAATTATTCCGCTGATACCACGGTGACTACATCAAGACATTGTTTCAGGTCTATTCTCAGGTTTTTTTCCCCCCTTTAAATGCTCGTGTGTAGAACTACTTTCTCACGCCACTGTCACTGAAGCCTCCGTTACTAATTCAAAAGCGTAGGTGTGTGAGTGTGTGTGAAGTTGCCCTGTTGGCCTTAGGTTAGTGCTCTAAATGAAACATCAATTCATCATTTAAAAGCACTAAAGTACGTTACCGTAATTTCCGGACTATAAGCCCCTACTTTTTTCACACGCTTTGAACAGTGCGGCTTAAACAATGATGCAGCTAATTTATGGATTTTTACGGGCTTTGTTTTGCTAAAACATTGGTTTCGAGTTAATTTTTTATTTGTGTTTCAGAGGCAGCATAGGGTTTAATACAATTTGTTTCACATTTATGAGGATTTACGCATCATTGTATTTTGAGGGAAAAAAATGGTGTGCCTTGGAAATTTAATATTTACATAGGTGTGAATTGGGAAAAAAAGTTTGAGAACCACTGATCTACTGCATTTGGGTTCTGACTGCGATGCTTATACAAAGTATATTGAAAGTCAAGTGGGCAAAAAATAAACAAAAATTCATATTTTTGGTACATTACCAAACAAAGCCTTGTAGAGTTGGATACATACGTCCTTTTTACAATGGATTTTACATACTTAGTGTGCATTGAGTAGTACAGCATTACAATTATATGTATGACAAAGAGGTGAACTCACTGAGAATTTGACAGCTGCATTTTAAGAAGGTCAGTGTAGTAGGTCCCATCAATGTTGTCTGTTTCCGCTGAGGGTGCATAAGTCAACTGAGCCTTCGCTGTCATCTGAAAGAAAACGACACGCTTGAATTGTCTGGTCGGCTCGCTTCTCTGACTGTTAGCCCAATGATGCACGTCATGGACGTTGCATCTCGTTCTTGAAGACGGTCCACCTGAGAGAATGTCTGTCAGAGTTAAACGTGTGCAGGCGTAGGACGACTTGACTCCTGATACTCACCTCCACCTTCTCCAGGCGGTGCAGCTTGACCATGAGGGCCTTGATTTCGTTGTTCTTCTCCGAGAGCATGAACTGCAGACGCTCCAACTGGCCTGGGTCGGCTCTGGAGCCCTGCAGCTGCATCAGGGTGGCAATCTGAACCTGTGGGAGGGGGCACAGCTGGAGTTAGAGCAGAGCTTGAACCCATCCCCTTTAAGCAAACAAAACCTGCTTTTAACTGTAGTTTCTGCCGATTCATATTTGCAAAAGGATTTGTAGCAATAAACCATTAAGATGAAAAAGTTCTGTTCTGGTCTTGATCCAACCAAGTCAGGAGAGAAAGATTACCTTATCGACCACATTATATTCCACACAAATATAACAATTTTCTTTACAACTGAAACGAAACAGCTGGGGTGGAACTTGAATCAGCAACCTTTTGGTTACATGCCTGTCAACCACAACTTACCCACAAAGAAAATGTATCAGTTGCAAACTGACAAGACACGTGACCAAAGGTTCCACTAACAAACACTGAATCCTTCTTCGATGCAAAAGTAAAAACAGATCCAGCTAAAACTTGAATACTAACCGGCCCAAAGTTTCTTCTTCTAAGCAGTACAACATTGCAAGAGTAATGTTTCATGAAAAAGTTTTAACACAGATGTCCGTATAGGCTATGGAATAGAAATATTTTTCTCATAATTATTAGTATCGTTGTTTTAATCAGTATAGTCTGTATTTGTATTTCTCATCCTGATTTGGAATTACGGATGCAACTTGGCTCATCGAAACAAATTCTGCCACTACACAAGGGGAGGGTGAAGAAGTTTGACTAGCCTCCTCCCAATCCTAGTCACCTTTGAAACAACAGTCTACTTTCCACTCAGAAGGCTATATAACTTGCAAGAGAAGTTCAGAGCCAACTGGAAGAGAGACACGTCCCACTCGACAATACTGCCAGCCTGACGGGTGCCCAGGAAGCCAGTGGGAGATGCTTTCACTGGACGAGCTGAGAGAAACCCGGCTGATTTACTGACTGCAGCTCTGCGTGGTGCTCTGCCAATAGTGCGCCTTTGCTAATGATACCAGCTGGATTTGAACTGACACTGCACCTTTACCGACCGAGCCACTGGGGAGGCCATTTTTATGGTTCTGTGGTGGATGGACGAGATATTCGTCCGGAGTGCCACAGACAATACCTTCATGCGCTGCAGCTGCTGTCTGGAAAAGGTGTGCTGTTTGAGAAGGGACTGGTGCTGCACTTTCATGCTGATGAGATGCCTCTCCATCTCAGCTCGCTTGTCCTCAACCTGCAGACACACACACGCAGCTGTGAGGATCAGAGACGGTGACACACACACACGCACGCAGCTGTGAGGGTCAGAGACGGTGACACACACATGGCTGTGTGGGTTAGAGATACCCTCGGTGACACACACAG
>JAOYSI010000357.1:0-11332 GCA_025775065.1 Hiodon alosoides | reverse complement strand
TCAGGTCTGAGCAAGGTAAGACTTTTCTGTGTGTCCTTCAGGTCTGAGCAAGGTAAGACTTTTCTGTGTGTCCTTCATGTCTGAGCAAGGTAAGACTTTTCTGTGTGTCCTTCAGGTCTGAGCAAGGTAAGACTTTTCTGGATCCATGTGTTGCCTAAAATCAAAATGCACGGCGTGACATCAGGTTAGGCCTCCTACTTTCTAAGAACGTAATGCCTTAACGTATGTCCTGGCAGTGAATGTTATTTGGATCAAACATCTAACAAGCACGAACTAGCCTGTGGTAGTTACAATTCTACCAAATAGCCAATAAATACACTTATTTTTACACTGATGAATATAAATCTACATATTGTTCTACATATTGATAAAGGACTAGAGGCAAAGACCAGTCAATGCCTTAGTTTTCAATCTCAGTTTTTCCCACCCTGGAAAGTAAATAAATATAAACCTACAAGTATTTATAAAATGCATTTTTAAAAGTATTTTGACAACTGAGCTACAAAGTTTTTATTTATGAAATTCATGGAAAAATGCTGTTAATCAGTTTAATTTAGTCATGATCATTCAAAACATTTAAAGCAGACTTAATTAAAATCTGGATAAAGTAGTTATCTTGCAGTGATAACATTCTCAACACAGGACTGTAACATGCGTGTCTTTTCCTCTGTGAGGAAATGTTTGTTGCGTGTACAGCATAATATATACAGTCAATCCCAAAACAATTTGACTAGATGTGGCAGTCGCATTCCACACAGCCCGTAATGTATAAAAATACAGACAAAAATCCTCAATGCTTATTTTTGATACGTGTCTTTATTGGATTTTGCAGTTCAGAACCGGGTTCTGGCACAGAAACAGCATATTGTGAGGACAAGACATTCAGAGCTGAATGTCACTGTACAGTTGGAGCAGCCTAGACAATCTGCTGCAGAAAAAAGAGAGGTACAAAACTTATTAACTATATATTAGCTGTGCTTGCTTTCTTACGTTGTATGTTAAAGGTATTGTAGTTATGTTGAAGAAACCTTGAAACTTTAAATTTCTTGTATCAAAAAAGCTTTTGAATATTGAACATAAAACAGAAGATTCTGTGATTAATTGTTTGATCATTCACTGCCAAAAGTTATTTATTCTTACTTCGGAATGTTTTATTCCTAATTGGTTTAATAAACATGTGTTTTCATCCATAATGGTAGGCGCCTGTATTGGACAAGCCACCACAATGTCAACCAGTGAAATCAGATAACGATAATAATAAAGGTGCGTTTGATTTGGTCCGACCCTTAATTTAGGTTTTTTTCATATTAGAGATTATTTTTTAATGACCTTGTGTTTAAACTGTTGATTGTGTAGTCATCGTTTTAATATATAGAAATGTTGAATACATGAATGAAAACTAATAAATAGAAAATTTATGAAATGCCATATTTTCAGATTCAGATGATCCCCCAGAAGAGAAAGGCTTAATCAGTGAAATCAAACTGGCAAACATAGATCACTACCTCCTCATCCAGCCTTTTAAAGATGAGGTTGAGAAGCAATACAGAGATGTAAGAATCATATTGGACCAGCAAGCACGATGTCTTAGACTACAAGGTCCTTCTGAAGAAGTCCTTCGTGTCAAAGCGAAGCTTCAGGAGTCATTTGAAAGACTGAAAACGAAGGAGCTCTCATTTCCCCACCCATTTATCTCTTTTCTAAAGTCCAAAGGGCCATTGGAAGTCTCCACAACGTATTTCCTGCAGGCAGGTATTTTTGTCACAATGGATGTGTCTGTCGAGAATCAGTGTGTAGTCCTCCATGGCCTGTCCCAGTATGACCTGCAAAGGGCGGAGATTATTCTAAATGAGAGGATCACCATGAGAGAGGTCAAACTAGATGACGAGATGGAGCCCTTCACCCACACAGAAGGGTTTGACAACTTCCTCGTCCAGCTGAACTGCAGTCAAGGAGAGGTGCAGGTGTCATATGAGCTGACCGGTGAGGGAATGAAGCGGAGGAACTGTGTCACCTTGGTGGGTTACCAAGAAGAGCTGGCTGCAGTGCAGGAGAAGATTCTCAAGTTCCTCAGAGAAAAGAGCGAGGAGAAAGATTATCTAAAGGTTGAGGGGTCCGAAGAGCTGATGCAGAACCTGCCTCGTCTGCTGGACTTCCTGGAGCTGGATCCAAGGAAAGTCACAATTCGCTGGCTCCCACTGAAAAAGAAACTGGAAGTGAGCGGGTCACGGAGAGCCATTGAGGAGGCTAAGGTGGCCATTCGGGAGAAGACACGGGGGGTGCTGTGGAAGACTGTGGAAGTGTGTCGGCCTGGAGCTTTTTCCTACTTCAGTGGGAGTGGGCAGGAGTATCTGAACTCAGTGCAGGCCATCTTCTCCTGTCAGCCAATATTACGGCCCAAGATTGATACATTGCGGGTAAGGGGGTCCTCCTGGGAATGGGCAAGATGGGTGGTGAGAGGGAGAATATTGTATTCACATATTAGGTCCCTCTGTGATGCTTAAAAGATTCCAACCCATCTTTGTGTGTTGTTGAGTTCCATATTTGGATTTATATAAAATGTAAAACAAACTAGCATATAAACAGGGAGCAAAGTAGAGGGAGAATCCACGAGAGAGTGCATGTGAAGGGCCTCAATTATTTCAGTGATTTTTGTGAAGTTGGGCCTGTTATTTGAAATTTTAGTCTGACACTTGACTCCGAAATGGGTGGTATTGAAATGCAATGTGTGCTTTTATTCAAGGAGAACATTTTTTTATTTTATTTTTCTTCCTCCTCTCATTGGTAGCACTTACTTCAAAAAACCAGAAATATGTTAGGTAAGAAATATTTAATTTATCTGCATCCCTGATCATTTAGAAAGTATTTTACTGACACATATTGTCACTAATTCTCCTTACATTACTTTATTGCTTTGCACATTTTCCTTTAATCAAAAGGAATATTAATATAAGGAATAATGATAAGAATTTCTCCACGTATTTTTTCAGAGGATATTCCTACTATGGAAATTTGTCAATCAAAAAGAAAAAGTGGTGAGTTGCTTCCATATTTAGACATTTATAGTCAATTATAATCTTTAAATAAAGTTTGAACACTTTTATTATCATTGCTGTTGTTGAAGTGGTTATAGTTGTTGGCGTAGTATTAGTTTTTTGTTTTGTTTTTTCCGTTAAACTTTCCATTAAACTCTCTGTAGTTTTTGATATGTAAGGAAAGTAGGAAATCCACAAATCAAATTAATTGTTAATTTTTGGTATTTCATTCTTACTTTATTAGGTTCAGGCATCGGGTTCGGGGCTAATGAAAATGAGGCCCACTTGGTTGTGCGAAATGTCACCATCCTGATCAAACATGCTGAAAAGGTTACTGAATTATCCGACATCATCATCAATCCTTTATGTAAATCCAGAACAGGTACATTTAAATATATAATATAAATAATGCATTTGGTTTCCTGTTCTGATGCCTCATATGTGGATGAATGTACTCGCTATTTGTTTATATTAAGTATAAATATGGTAATTAATACACTTTTTTTATATAAATTAAGTTTTAGTTTCCTTATACATCAGATTGGAAAATGCTTATATAAATGTATATACAAATAGCATAATAATAACAATTTTAGTAGTATTGCAAGTTTGATTTTGTGTAATACTTATTAAGCAACTGAAAGTCACTTTACTATTTTCTGTTCTGTCTTATCACTGGGTATAAAAATAAGTTACAATATTTCTTAGTAGTATTCCTTTTCGTGGTCAGAGACCATGCTGAAAACTTACTGGGAAAAGGACTGTTAATCTATTGAGCAAGAGACATTGGCTGCAATAATAATAATCACTAACCGAAAGACAAAATTTTAAACCCTGTTTAATATCGCTTTTTATATTTTTTCTACACAGAGAGCAAACTTTTAAATGCTGCTGGGCCAACAGTAAAAGAGGAACTGGCAAAATTGAGTACCGTGTGTGAGCTGCTGAACCTACTTGTTTCTATTAAACTAACGTACCGCAGTGTTAGTTTTGTATTGGACATTCGGATACTCTTCATTCTTCAAGATCAGTGGTATTGACAGTGTGTAGACCTAATTATGATCAACATGTGTTTCAATAAATCACTGTATAAATTTCCTTTCCTTTAGAAACTTTCAGAACTGCCCATGTATGTAACAAGTTCGAGTTATTATTTTTGCATTAATACATTTGAAATAGAAAATGTAATATTTTGCCCCTAAGCGTTTTTTGTGAAATAACAATTTGCGATAAGTTTCAAAATACAAATGAAAAATGTACTAGGGGAAAAAGTAAATAACAAAGACAAGTAATTAAATTTAACATAATTTAACCACCACTTTATAGGCAGTACCTATCAATTATCAAATTAGAAAAAGGGGCGGTGCTGCATCACTTCGTGGAGATGTCAGACAGACTTTGGCCGGGCGAAAAAAAAGAAGACTGAATATGCAAATGTCCAATATCAATCAGCCAATCACTATGAAACGACACTGCGGTTATGCATTATTTTCCGATAAGTACATCGAGGCCAAATGTTATCGGTCTTTCGCAAGCCTTAGATTCCCGTTTTGATTTCGTAGTTTGGCGCAGTGACATCACGATAACTGGACCGGGAGCTCTACCATGTCGATTGTTGGTTCACGTGCCCTGTCTGTGCGACAGCAGTGTGGATGAGCACCTGCAGAAGACCATCCAGGAGAGCAAACGTCGGAATTTCAAATTAATCACAGTTTTCATCGACATAAATGGTAAAACATTGTAGACCTCCACAGTGGATCCAGGATTAAAACAATCTAGAAAAAACATGTATTGGAATAGGCCACTCAAACAACATTTCTTTTTATATAATTATACTAAAAAGAATATGCAATAATTGAAATTTAATAATGAAAGGATACTGGTGGGAATGAGCAATAATAACCGTTGTTAAGCTTGTACACCCCAGGAGTTGAATCCTGAGGACTGAATAACATCAACAAATGTTAATTTGTATGAGTAGTTAAAATTAGTCTGATAAGAAAATGCAATAACCTGCATTTACATTAAACATTTCATACCAAAGTCAAGTCAAAACGTCATAGAATACAACTGAAGATATGACGATTTTTCACTCCTTATGGTCAGTATGTAATTGGTATGTCTTGGTCACTGGTTTTCAAGTCTGAAGGTGTTTCAGCAAAATACACTAGATCGCTGTTGGTGCAACATAATTATCTACTTATTATTTTCTACTTAATTTGTTTGCTCAAGAATTAACTATCACCTTTCTTTATGTCCAAACTTTAATGAAAATATTTTCTTTGTTTGCATTATACAGAGCTGCACAGAGGTTTTGATGCAGAGTGTCTAGCTAATAATTTAATAATGACTGCTCTCCGCAACATGAACCCGGAGGATGGATTGAGGATTGTGCTTCCCCAGATAGGACTCTTCAACATCTTCAAAAATGAAGCTGAATCTGTATGTGTAGGGATCAACAAGGCCCAGAAAACTGGTAAGTCTTTGCCTTCCCAGTGGTTGGGATACATTTTTCAAAGAATGTTTAAACAGTGATTCTTACCGACTTAACGTTTTGTTGTAGCTGAAGAAATGGCAGCGAAATGGCATTCAAAAATGGCATTCAAAAATGGCATTCAAAAACTGAAAACATCTATGTAGCATTTCTTGAAACAAACTCAACAAATAACAATGCAACAAAAACCTCCCTTTCAGGGACAACCCCCAAAACCGGTTAAACAGAAATCCTACCATACAGCACCACACTAGTGTCCATGCATTCAGTCATCTCTTTAAAGAGCCCTGAGTAATGTTGGCACCTGAGTATGATAACCACACTCAGGTGCATAACAAGGTCCATTGTCTCCCAGCTTGGGAGGGCGTGGCTGCCTGCTGCGTGCCACAAAATTGTGCTTCTTGCCAAATATCGCTTCACCACTGAATTGCTGACATGTGGCATAGGAATATTCTTTAAAAAAAGTAACTAAACAAAGGGGATGCTCATTTGTGATGTTATCCTCTGTCTGTGTTGCAAAAAATATGAATATTGCTGTAATTATTGCGCCAATTTTAAACATAAAACAACAAGTGAGAATCATTATTAAGAATGCACCCAACATTGTAGAGACCTGCAGTAAATTAATTTAAATGTGGCCTGTAAAGTATGCATGGTGGAAAAGAGTCTGGTCTTCTCCGTGTGTTGTGGCAGGATTCGTAGCAACGAGTCAATATGCATTGGATAAACTGGCGATTCAAAACAATATGTCTACTCCTTCAATGCCACATTTGTGTTTAAATTCCCAGATCTCCTCCTTGTTTTGGCCTCTCCAATTGGTGTCCTGGGGTGCTTGCACACCAGGAACAATCCCGAGGAGGACACAGAGTCTCTACACCGGCACTCAACACTCTGTGAACTGGCAGTGATCGATCTTTTCTCCAAGGACTTGAACCTTCTGCTCAAGGCTAAGTCAGCAGTAGAGAAGCACTATGCATCCTTCTTGGCCAACGAAATGCTGGTCAATCCTTTCATCCGCATTGCTGGCATCACGGCCAGAGCAAAGATCCAAATGCTTCAACATAAGCACAATGTGAACGTGGAAGTGGGGGATGGGTTTGTCGTGTTCAACGGTCTAGCTATCAACACATCGAAAGCCAGAGATGAGGCCTGGGACATCCTAATAGAGGCCCATAACCTCAAGGAAAAAGATACACAGAAACACTTTGCCCGAAGCACTCAGTGGCACTTCTACAACCAGGAGGATATCCCTATGAATTTAGACCCAGAGGACAACTATAACACAGAGATCCAGTACATGAGCCAAAGAGACCCAGTCACAGTTAAGGGGGAGGGAGAAGATACCCTTATCATTGACTTGCAGAAGATGACTGCCAAGAACCAAACCAATGGCAGGGTTTACAAAGTAGTGAGGACAGAAGTAGTGGGTGAGTGTGTTTTCATATGTCAATAGATTTGTCTCCATCAACAATACAAGGAACAGAGTCCTGCTTATTTTTCTGAGGTCAATCGATTAATTAATGGTTGAGTTTGAAAAACCACAATTTTTGCTACGAAAAAACATAAAAAGAAAAAGAAAATTCTGATTGTCTTTTACAGAAATGGCAAGAAATGTTCCTGGAAAGTGGGATGAAATGTGTTCATATCTTTTCAAGAGAGTTCCATTGGACATCGAAACATTAGAGTATCTCTGGGTGGAGAAGAAGTTCAACAAATCCCTGTCCAGCAGGAAAATAGTCAAGGTGAAAATGCCCCGGGTAAAAAAAAAAAAAAAACAGTACAGTTATTTATTATTAAATCACTACTGCACAGTGACATGCTAATGTGTATAGGACATACTAGGGGTCGGACCAAATCAAACCTTAGGTTGCTTCGTGTCACCTGGATTCTTCGTCGGTCCTGTTTCATGTAATGTGATCTATCAGTATTGGTATTATTTAAAAAATATGCATGGCATTAATCTATTTTTAGGGGCGCTGGTTTCTTTGTGATTCAGATAGTTTAAGGACAGACTGTTGCGGCATGATCTTGTTATAATATGTACCAGGGCCGTAATTATAATATATATTGGTGGGGGGGGACATATCCTCAAAATTATGATCAAAATTTACCTCCCAATATATTGATATAAAAAATATAAATAAAATAAAAATGTGCTATTTGGCAGATTTGGTCCCCCCCAATGTTGAGTCTGATATGTTGGCAATTCCGACTACACCACCTGGTGATGACAGAGCTCCAGGAACTCAGGTTCGAAGTAGCGACAAACTGAAACCACCACAAGGACCAAATACACAAGGAGAGGTTTATGACCAGGAAATTTAATTTAAAAAACACATTTAGTAAAACACTAAAATCCAAATTTACATGCACTCCATGCTTCTTGGGGATAAAAGTCAATCCAGGAGTTCCCCCTTTAAAAGAGAGTCAATGTTAAAAAAAAAAAAAAGGTAAAATATAGGTGAGGGCAAACACTAAAATCCACATTCTAAAAAAATCTCCGTTCTTTTAAAGATTTAAAATCAGTTCAGTCCGTTATCCGGTACAGGTTTTTCTCCTTAAAGGTGTGTGTGTGTGTGTGTGTGTGTGTGTGTGTGTGTGTGTGTGTGTGTGTGTGTGTGTGTGTGTGTGTGTGTGTGAGTGTGTGTGTGTGTGTGTGTGTGACTTCCAAAAGTTACCTTGTAAAAGTCCTATATAGTAACTTGGGTTCTGTTCAAGAGACTGAGCGGTATGCTGGCCATATCAATTTTAAAAAAAAAGGTATACATTAAAAAAATGCAAGTATTACTGTTAAATGTTTAAAAACTACGTTAGAATTTTGTGTTCAGAGTTTTCATGCATTCTTTTTTAGTATTCCAGTTTTCTTACATTCGCTACAGGACAGGTTCATTGTAATGGTTCACTGAACCTTTTAAATATCAAATTTCGAACAGAACGGACGTAACGAGCAGATGGGACGTAACGCATGTAATCATCTATATATTAGACTATAACAATCACAAAGTGAAGACAGGCAATATTTATGCAAAGATAAAATATTGAAACAGACGCTACTCCATAGCTCTCCACAACTATGAAAGAGTGTTATTGTTTGGATAAAAGGAATTTATATTTCATGCTTTATATTAAACAGTTTAGCTGAACAGTAGCATAAGTAAAAACAATGTTGCAACAGAAAGAAAAGAATGATGGATTTATGTTAAGGGTTCAAGTGTAACACGTTTTGACACTAATAACATACATGCCCATTATAATATTTTCTGAGAAAATTATGTTTTTGCAGGTTTTCGATACACATAGTCAACGGGCCGCCTGGAGGCATTTTTGAGCTTATTTGCATGCGTCTGATTTGTTTTAGTTTTCTTTACTTTCTGTTCAGTCCACAAAGGTAACAAAAGTCCACTCCACACCCGTAAGTCTTTTTTTATGGGTGAAAATTGTTTGATTCTGTCCTATGTTACAGCTCAAGGAATCTTTCTGGTTTTAATCCTGGATTGCAATCTTTATCATGGCGTGATGACTTTGATTTGGTCTGGCCAAGTGTTGTGAGCTTTCTGTGTAAGGGCTCTGTGTGCATCTGGAATGTCAACAAACAGGCTTTGACGTGCTACATTTGTAGTCTGTTTGCATACATTCTGAGAGTGAATGCAGGGAAAGTAGTCGCCTGTGTGAAGCACCTCACTCAAATTGTTTGCCCATCTTCAACAGCTTCAGAACCCCAATTACATAATTCTAGTACTGTGGAAAAGTCTTGGGCACGTGTTTAAAAAAAAAAAAATCTGTGATTCTTGAAAAAATAATGAAATGAAAAGTTTCTAAGTAAAAAAAATGGCAGTAAACATTAAAAAAAAAACTGCGTCAATTATCTTAGGTACATCCTCGTGCAATTTTATAAGAAAAGTGGCAGGTAGAACTTTCCACAGTTCTTCTACAGAATTCAGCTGTCTCGCCTGCTTCTGTCTGTCCAGGTAATCCCAGACAGCCTCGATGATGTTGAGATCAGGTCTCTGTGGAGAACATACCATCTGATGCACAACTCCTTGTTCTTCTTTTGGAAAATAAATGCCTGGAAATAAAAATAAAAATGCTCTCTTCTACTGACACACTACTGCAAAAAACAAAAAAATAAACATCAAAGACTACATTTATTTGAAAAAGCTAGGGTGCCTTATTTCGCACAGAACTGTATTTCAGACATAGCTGTTACTGTTTTCCAGATCGAGAGGGTCCAGAACAAACGGCTCTGGGATTGCTTCTCTCTGAATGCCACACAGGAGGTCCAAAACCTCTTCTACGGGGTGAAACCAGGAGACGAGGGCAGGGTTGAAAAGAATGGGTTCTTCAGGCTCGAGGATGGGTTTTTTTCTTCTGATACCGGTATGTCAGTGCAGCCTTCGGTGTAGGTAACACTTCATTTGTCCAGACTAGCAGTTCCATGCCTGTACAGGAACATGTGGTCTGTTGCGTTTGGCATTTCACAAAGGATAGAATTGGGAAGTTGGTTGAGACAGATCAGCCGACCGCTCCGGACTCCAGACGCTCCTGGAAAAAACTGTCACTCCTCTGTCTCTGCTGCTTTCAGCCCAGGGAAAGGGAATATACTTCTACATGGAGGCCTCTGCTGCTGAGAGGAAGTGTGAGTTTGACCAGAGGAAGCAGAAGAGGATGTTCCTGGGACGGGTGGCGACGGGGTCATTCACGCTGGGGCGGAGGGGGATCACTGAGCCACCTCATCCCTACCGTAGCGTGGTGGACAGCATGGAGAACCCCACCGTGTTTGTGGTGTTCAGTCCTGACGTGGCCTATCCTGAGTACTGTATCACCTTCACTGAATGAAGCGGCAGCCAGAAGCCGGAGGCCATCTGATATTTATGTTGAGATTCATTGTGATATCTTTTATCTATTCTTATTAACTATCATATTAATTACTAACAATGTCACTGATAATGTGACAGGAAATTTCATCATGGCTTTTGAACACCACATTGAATCTGTGGAAATTTATTAACTTTATTATACATTTATATGGACATAAGTTATGAACGTTATATCATGAATCCGAAATAAATTCTGTTCTTATAACAAATGGAAGTAACTGGCATTATAAATATGAATAATCTATTACAAAGAAACTCTCAGTCGTTATCATAATTGGCATAAAACGTTTTGCAACTAAACATTGTAGAAGAAAAAAAATCAACACACCTTTTCTCTCTTTCAAGAAGGAGAAAAATGTAATGCATATACCAGTACACAACGTATGTGTACAAAGAATTGTCTGGCTTTTTAAAAGTTTTTTTGATTGTTGACTATAGATGCGTTTAATTAAGTAAAAATTCAAAATTTCCTCTGAATGAATGTGTAGCGTGTAACGACTTTGTGTAACGATTTTGAACTTGGATATGGATCCCAGATAACTTTTTTTATCAAAAAGACCACTTACATACCTCACATCACATGTTTTACGAAAACTGATTTCACTAGCTCACCTGCAATGGCAGAGAGTGAAATATCTGAAGATATCTGAGATGTCTATGCCCGATCCTTGGTTCACCTCTGCGCCACATACCACTACTGAAACCAGACTGGACATGCCGCCCTGCCACACTTGTGTTATCAACACACTGGCTAAGGTACCAAGGGCACAGGAACATGGTGCTAGCACCTAGCAAGGCATGGGCAACAACCACAAACCAACAACCTCTGGTCCAGCTCTGTTTACCCCATGACACACAGTCACCACAGTGATACTGACCTCAAACCAACAACCTCTGGTCCAGCTCTGCTTACCCCGTGACACACA
>JAOYSI010000356.1:0-14043 GCA_025775065.1 Hiodon alosoides | reverse complement strand
TGTGTGTTTGTGTTTGTCTGTGGTGTGTGTATTTTGTGTCTGTGTGTGTGTGTGTGTGTGTGTGTGTGTGTGTGTGTTTGTCTGTGGTGTGTGTATTTTGTGTCTGTATGTGTCTGTGTGTTTGTTTGTGTGTGTGTGTTTGTGTTTGTCTGTGGTGTGTGTATTTTGTGTCTGTGTGTGTGTGTGTGTGTGTGTGTGTGTGTGTGTGTGTGTGTGTGTGTGTCTGTGTGTTCGTTTGTGTGTGGTGTGTCTTTATCCTTGTCTACGGGGTCCAAGGTTGGATGACTGCACCTGCATCCTGCTCTCCACAGAGAAATAGAGTGCGAAAGTGTGTTTCTCTGTGCACTGTTTTATTGTGAAAGATAACAACAGATAATACACCTACACAGACAAGCATTACAAAGGAACAGCTACCAAGCCCAAGGGGAAAGTTAAATGGTGGAGTCTCTTATCTTCACAGAAAGTCTGATATCAGATGGGAATGCTTTCATTTGATGATGGTCAAATCATGGCCTTCTTAGAAGGAGCAGCCTGCCTACCAGTTCGAGTGAGCCAATTTATGACAAGGACTAGAGGGAAGGCTAATCTCCGATTTCGATTTCTTTACTGCCTAACGAGTGCCTCGTTGTGTTTGTGTTATGTTTGAGTTCCTTGTTATGGCTGCGGTCTTATGTATTACTGTTTTGTTTTTAAACTCGGTTGGCGCCCCCCCCTGCCAGAGAGGAACAACGTCTCCAACATGAACAGGCATCCCATCCTTGGCTTCAGCAGGATGGAGTGGATTATCCCCTTGTTGGTGGTGTCCACCCTCACATTCGTCTGCCTTATTCTGCTGCTGGCTGTGCTGGTCTACTGGAGGTAAGACCCGCTTCAGCCCTGTCAACTCTACCTCTGCTACTGCCGTCTATCGGCCTATGCCTAAGCCCCGCCTTCCCCGTGAACGTTGTTAAAGCCTCTGCACCTTTTAATATCAGCAAAACTTTTAGACCCGCCCATCCCATTGACATCATCAACACTTCAGGTCCTATGAACACCATTCGTACTTCAGCTACCTTCCCACATTATCCACACTTTAGCCCTGCTCAACTTATCACCCCTTCACCTCCATTCATCACATCAGAATAACCCGTTTTAAAAAGTCAACGAAAGGTCATTTCCACCCCTAGCCAACATATTTAGTGTCATTCTGGCATTTTGATATATCATTTTTGAGAGACAAATGTCGTGTGCCTCTGAATGTCTCGGAAATTTTCATTAGGTTTCTCCCTTGTCAGTTTTAGGGCCCCTCAGAGGATGAATGGTGGCAGGTTATAAGTGTGTGATTGTGTTCTGGTGACAGCTGGCTGGACGGGGCACGGGGATGGCCTTAGCTGGGACACGTTATTCAGCCGTTAGTGTCAGCACTGCGGACCCTTGTCTTGTGAAATGGAAACACATTGAGATATACCGTCCCCTTGAAATAAGGTGATGTCGCTGGGGAATGCCTAAGATGTTGGAAGGAGTCGAAAGATGATAAAAAAACAGAGCTCTAAACCTTTTCTCATTGGCCCCATGGTTTAGTTTCTGTCATCACTGAAATCACACTGAAATTTACTCTCATGATATATATTTACTTGGCCCTCCTCTCCTGCAGTGCCTTGAAGTGCACCATCCAGCGATGCCATGTTTTGTTAAATTACAAACACACAAACACTTACACACAAAACATACGCATCGACACACAAACACACACACACAAATATGCACACACGCACATAATAAACGCATCAACACACAAACACACACACACAAATGCTCATCAACGCACACACACAAACACACACGCACACAAAATATTTGCATCAACACACAAACACACACACACACAAACACAGTCACACACAAAATATACTCATCAACACACAAAAACACACAAATGCTCATCAACACACACACACACACACACACACAAAATATACACATCTACACACACACACACACACACACAAATATACACATCAAACACTTACTTTGATGAGTTACTCACTCATCTTGCCAATCTGATGCAGTTTTAAGAGGTTTGACTCAGGTGTATTTTGGCAGTATATATTCCCCTGCCTGGAATAACACTATATTAAGTAATTCCATAGAAAAGCCTGAAACAACAGTGCCTGTAAACTGTGCGTTTGTATTTCAGCTCCAGTATTTGACTTCAGCTGTTTTCTTTTGGGCCACTGGCCTCCATTCCCACACTTCACTGCCTGTCATAACGAGCACGCAGTCACGTGACTCCGCACTCAAGACTCTTTTTTTCCTCATTTTATGCCTCTACATTGGTTTCACAAGTAAAGAGATGGGGGGTCGGAGGAGGAGTTTCAGTTCTCTATCTGTCCTTTGTTATACAGACCCATTCCAAAGAGCCCCCTCTGGACAGCGGAATAGAGTGGATTGAATCAACCAGCCTCTCAATAGCTTACTGAGTTTGTATCACACGAGGAGTGGACCTCCACACTACACCGCCCCCCCGTTCACCACTCCTCTGCGACAGTAATGAGGTCCCCACAGATCCTTCCTCATGCAAAGCAGAGAGACCCCCCTCCCGCCACTCAGAACTGTCTTCCCATTCTTTTGGGCGGGGGAATCGATGAAGTGGTGACAGCGTTAGAGATTTCAAACAGGCTCAGCGGTTTGGATTGACATTTGAAAAGTTCACTGTTGTTTAAGTTATATCACACCAGCACACTCTCCCTCACACTCACACACACATTTCACTCTCCTCACAAATACACACACTCCACTCACTTGTAAAGTTGGTTTCCTGATGCCAGCCCAGTTTCAACTGCTTGCTGTCTGCTATGTTTCTGGTAACATGAACTCGAACGCTGGCCCTCACCCAAACTATGATGGGCACCAAGTGTAGGTCCCATGGATGAAGTCCATTGATACATCATTGCACATGTCTTTGTTCCTTTACCAACTCCGAACCTCTAGATTTTTTTTTCTTGTCAGTAAGTGAATCTGAAGATCTTCAGAGCATTGCTGTTCAGGTCCTTGGTGAAAGGCAACAAAGTCTGATGCTTATACAGATTTCTGTGAACACATCAGGAGGATTTGGGGACAGCGAGGCTGGGGTGGTTTGGGTCTTGCAGAGCGAGGAACAAAAGGAAAGCATTTTTGTGAAGGGGAGGCACAGGGGAGGAGGTGGCGGTAGCAGGTGCAGGAGGTTATCCGGTGGCCTCAGGGAGAGAGGGGAATGTTGCATTGTGCTAATTCCATCCAGGCTGCACCCCCGACCCCTCCCCCACCTGCCCCAGCTCGCTGTGGGGAGTTTCTTGTTAAAGCGAGACGTAGCTGTGACGCAGGCCCAGGGAAGCCCTCCCCTCAGCCCCTCCCGGCAGCAGCAGGGCTGCCCGTTCCCCCTTTCCCTCCTTACTGCTTTGCCTCTCCACCAGGATGAGTGCTCTCTGCTCCCTGCTCTGCTTCAAGTACAGGTAGGCAACCGCCAAGGGGTTCGAGGGCCGCCAAAGGAGCCAGGAAGTGGCGGGTGGGTGTGAGGATGCAGCGGGCAGACCCTACGGCCCGGAGTAACCTGGAGGCCCATTGGGCTCACGTCCCGCACCCCCACCCCCACCCCTCCACCTTGACTTTCTCACCTCTCCTGAGCTGCAGCATCCCTTTGGCTGCTGTTGTGTTTTTACCAGAGGAGCAGCAGTTAAGCTTTCACATCCAGCATCTGAGCTTTGGTTTGTCTCACGTCGTGTTTCTTAAAAACATGAGTGTACATGTCAAGTGGTTACCAGTTAGTCTCATGTCAGTGTAGCCTGTTTGCCTGAGATAGAAAGAGTGACACTTCAGACAGGAGGCTGGTATGTTTAATAATATTTATCTATATTACCTGTTTATGTGCCTGTGTACGCACTGTGTGTAATTCTATATGTGTGATAGTAGTCGACATGTCCCGTGATTTGGGCATCTTGCATTTTTTTTGAGAGCATCATTTCAACAACATGATGGCAGCAATTTTGTGATTGTGATGTCAGAACTGGTTTCAGGGTCACCGAGAGCAGCTGTGGACATGCTGTCCCGTTTTGGGACAGGGGGGCGAGACTGTGGACGCGACATTTACCAGCCCCTGCTCTCTCTGCTTTCGCCCTCAGGAGGTTTTTCCAGACCGCTCACTTCTACGTGGAAGACGGCAGCTCCCCGTGCGTGCTCGCCAATGAGCTTGCCCCTGTGATCGCCATTTCGGGTGAGACAACCGATCGCATCTCCTGCATCACAACCGCCCTCTCAGTATCGATCACACACACACAGTGGAATGTATGTGGTTCTCATGTTAATCTCTTCATGTTTGCCTTCATGTTTACAGCGTCGGTGCGCACTCGGTTCTGTTCAGCAGCGGGCTGGCTGCTTTATTTAAGTTAGGTTGACATACTTCAATACAGTCCAAGTGCCGGAGAGCAGGACTGCTTTTGTGGGACACTGCGAATAAGATTGTATTTCTGCAGCTGCGTTATAAAAACTGTAAATCCGACAATTCTGTATGCCGTCGGAATTAAGATATTTACTGCATTGAGTTGTATCTAATACCATATTGCCGCCGTGTCATGTTGATGTTAGATATTTACACCAAGGAAGAGAGAGCTGAGTACGAACTGCTAGAAGTTTGCCTGCTGTGCGTGGGCTCCATCCCTTTCAGTGAATCACGGGACGTGAAACTAATTGGCTTACATCCACAGCAATATGCAATCCTCAAACATCACTGTGCTGAAGATGTATCTGGCATCGCATTCCCATCCTATCGATATAGAACTGAATGTAACACACTATTGTAATTGTGAGCTTATTGGGGAGCTGGTGAATATTTACATTTTTGGAATTCCAGAGTCTGTGTATACCGCATGGTATAGTTTTTGTTCCCCAGAGAGTGCTGATAAGTAAGAAAGGTCACGTTGTACCGTGTGGCAGATTCTGGTCAGAAAGCTGTCAGTCAGTCTGTCTGTGTTGTTATATAAAATCTATTGATTTTTTCCCCTCTCTGTGATGCGTTTTTGTGACACAATAACCAGCACTTTACATGCCCTTGTTCACCATGTGCACTGATGGCGACTGGCCACGCTTTCCTGACACCAACTCCGGACTTGAGCCATGTGTGTCGTCTCCCATTCTTTGACATTTTCTTCCTTATCTTAAAAAGATTAGATTAGATTAGATATTAGATTTTTTTTAACAAGAGAATTCTTGTTAAAACATAATGAGCTTTTAAAACTTTTTTAAACTGACCACTCTATATGAAAGACATATTACATGACATTTGCGTCTTTGCGTTGTAATGAAGTTGAGAAACTTTACTGCTGCTTGCCTTGTGGCAGCCTTTCAATATAAGCGGGAGAAAGAGATATTTCACTGGGCCGTCACTGGGCCGCCATGCAGTTTCATTAGTTTCGATCAATATCAATAGCACGAGAAACACACAAATACTCTCTGGCAGCTAGGAACTTATTACTCCGACAACCTCTCTCTTTAATTAGTACTTTTTGAACAGATACGTTTTAATTGACTTATTTCAAAATTGGTTAAAATTGATCTTCACGGATACGGGACCGTGAGTGAGATCCTTTCATGTATGCCGATCAAAGCCATTGCACATCGCTACGCTACGTCCTCTTAGCAAAAACGCATCCTGGCAAGCCCCATTCTGTTCACCGCTTGGCTGTGTTTTTATTGGACCTCAAAGCTCCGATGATATTGTGTCTTATTGTCAATAAGAAGGAATGAATTCCCTAAGGGGAGGTGTGTTGTGTGATTGTCTGTTTTACGGCATTGGTGCGGCGCTGGTTAAAGGGAACAGCTGTGGCCATTAATGACCCTCCATCTGGGGGAGGGGGGCTATAATTCTTCCTCGTGTACCTCAGTGGGGAAAACAATGAGGCCTGCCTTTATTGACAAGTCTACGTGTTAGTATGGAGTGTATTAGAAAACTATTAGGGTTTATGATGCAATGTAGGTAGCTTTATTGCTATATGGCCCTGAAAATGGGAAACCCATCGCCTGGCTGAACGCTAGCCTGAACGCCTAATGGAGATGTTTACCGATATAAGACTTGTGATAAAAACTGGGGGAGCACGTCTAGAGACGGAAGCACTTAATTGGAAGACGGCTTTCAGGCCTGCTGCTCATTACCTGCCTTTGATTACCGCTATGCAATATTAATGTATATAAATGTACCTTCCACTGTGCCCCCTGCTCCCCATGTTACCCACAGCAATCCATCTTCCTTTCAGTGACATCAGAGTAAACCAGGGGTACCCAGGTCCATTCCTGACATTGGAGTAAACCAGGCGTTCCCAGGTCCATTCCTGGATGCATCTGCTGACTATATCTATTTCTATTTATGCTGATATAACCATTTAATTAATACGTATCATTTACGGATATAGTACAAGGGGTTGTGGCTCACAGGCCAATGAATGACTTCTGTTGGTCAAACCCAATTGAAATTGTAAGGTAACAAACTAAAACCAGCAGACATGGCAGTCCTCCAGGACTGGAGTTAGGCAACCCTGGACTAGACCTTCCTGTGAGTTTAGGTAGCTCTCATTTTCAGTTGTCGCTTTGGCAGTCTGGTTGAATCATGCCCTCGGTCTTCCCACTGTTTTCTTCCTTGAGGTGGGGGCAGTGGTGGCAAAGAGGTTGAACCATGAAGGACAATGTTTATAGATGTAAATTAAGTGTAGTTTGGTTGCAGTTATACCCAACAGCGACCACCCTAAACCAGGACAGACCTAAATTGTTCAGCCTCAAAGACCGTACCTTGACCACCTCTCCATGGTTCCTCAGATCTCCTTCTATTGGAGTTGCCAGGCTGTGTTTGGGAGAGTCTGGACAGGTGCAAGGAACAGGGGAGTATCAGGCTTTTATGAGAAACTGACTAGCGAGAAATCAAATCTCTGAATTCTCCCAAAGGGGCCGTGTCTGCCAACCACTTAACAGTGATGCCGCAAAGTAGATCACTCCTCTCTCCACACGTCATAAAAGATTTTTTTATAAAGGCAGACTGAAAAGAACTTTGGAGAACCATACAAGGTCTGCTATAATATAAATTGATTGCACTCTAAGCCGTTGCTATGAGGCTATTATCAGATTGGTCAAAGTTTATGTGCGAAAATGCCAGAGACATTTCACAAAGTCTTAATAATGTATTGGACTGAACATTATTTCTGAATGTTCCTTTTGGTATGTGAGCTTCCCCTCAGTCTCATCAACAAAGAGAGACTTAGAGACAGCCGCTGTTATTGAATGTGAAAGTCACATGCATGTGCCTGTATTGAAAAGCCAGCATCAAGACCTCAAGGGTCACGTTCTCTCTTTTCTATTTGTCTAAAGACAGATAGTGATGGTCTTGAATTATCCCTGTGCACATTTAACGTGCAGAAAAGTCCCAGGTGCCTTCATGAGGGAGGCTACATGATGACAGGAAGATTCTTTGTTCTTCTCCAGTCCATTTGTGTACCCCAACCCCCCCCAATAACCCCCGATTATTTCACATGTGTCTGCCTCCCATTGTTTACCTATTTCTTGATGAATCCAATCAAGCCTTATCCCCTTTCCTTTTCAGATGACACAGAGGACATACCCGTCAAGCGGTTCGTCAAACACATCACGCAGCTGTACTCCAACAACCAGCATGGCTTCTCAGAGGAGTTTGAAGTAGGAATGCGTACTGTTTTTCCCCATGCTGTGTGCTTGACCGGGAAGCCAGTAATAAGCAATGCCCTTGTTGGGCTCTCCATACTATAAGTGTAAATCATTGAAGCCATCTGGCTGGATGGCTTGTACGAGCGTGATATTTCTGTTTGTGCGCGTGGAAGCAGATGGCTGGGGAATGAGACTATTCTGCCCATTTAGGCTCCAGATAGGTTGGCTTGGCCAGAGCACCCAGGCACAGTGACCAGACCCATAAGGAATACCTACCTCTGGAGAGTCTGTGTTTGTAATTGAGGTTATCAGATGCGGAGCGAGTGTATAAATAATTTATGAACGAGATCAACGGCTGCGACACAGTTGATGACAGCTGTGTTCCTGCAGTGATAAAATAAAAATGGACAGTCCTTAGTGATTGCTTTAATCATCAGTTTTCGTTAATGGCATTGCAGTGAATTTCCCATATGCAATCTAATAGCACTTGGACTCAAGGGAGATTGTAATGATGGAGGTCTGAACAACCTGCCTTTACAGTCTCACTGTGGAAGGGGTAAACATCGTGGTGTTCACTGTCATGAAGCTGACCCAAACAGTAATTCTTTGGGCTAAACATCTGGGCTTATGTACGTCCTTCAGCTTTCGAGGAGCGCTCCGCGACACTGTCCATTTGTCCTATATCAGTCGATCGGCAGCGAAGATCAGGAGGTCAGAGTGCATCTTAGCTTTGAAAAAACACCTACATCCAGGCTCTGTGTAAACAGGGGTTTGCCCCCCCTTTGAAAGGACCAGCATGTCACCAGCCTGTGTCAGATTATAAGTGTCTTTTGACATCCATATCCTTTGTTCTCGTGTTACTGGGTTTTTTTGTTTTTTGTCTTTCCACAAAATAATTTATCTTACTGGCTGGTTTTGTTGGTTATATCAAAAATGTGTATACACCAGGTTGCATACATTTTGTCTTTGTGTAACAGAGTATTTGGTGAAAGTCTTAGAACTATAAATATAACTATAAAACTTTTAGAGTCCTGGACAATTGTCAGGGCAAAATAATTTCAAACCTCCAGTAAACCCTGGACCAGTTGGTTAAAGATAGCTGTCAAAACACATTTTCTTTAATTATTTTGACTGATTATTATTTGGTAATACTTTAAAAAATATTTAGTAATTCAGATTACAAGTTTTATAATTTAATATTTATTTTATGTATAAGATGTGTACATCCGATCTGAGTGTACACATTCGCCTTGTGAGGCGAACACATTAGCGTCTTAACGGCGTCTTCACGGTCAGTGAACTCCCTATGCTGCTGTTTGCCATTCCGCCATGTGAAGAGTGTGGTGGATGGCGGTGGTCTGTGAATAGACTCTGCCTCTAGTCAGCGCGCCGCTGCTCTGGGCCTGAGGAGATGTCATGGTGCCAAGGGGAAGGGAAACAGACGGCACTGTTCTCTCCCTCCAATGAACACTCATTTGCATACAGGACACGCCCACATGTGGTTTAGGATTAAGCGTATTACCCGCCAGCTTCTGTAAAGAAACCCCAGGGAGTATTGAGACTGTGGTCGGTGGGAAGGTGTGGGGTTGCCCATCGTTTAATTGGATATAAGCATTTATTGAGCTTCGTAAATTAAGTTAACATTTAACAATACCAATCATTTTCATTTCTATAGCACCTTTCAAGGAATTTTATACAGTATGAAATGTACTAATTCAATAAAATATGAAAATTAAGCTGCTGGAAATGCCTGCCATTAAAGCAGATAGAAAGATAGTTCTGAAAAAGGTTGTGTTCCCTGGTTGTACAGTTAGTCAATCCACTCCGCGACCCCTCTGATTATTTCTCCCCCCCCACCATCCCAGGCAGTCCAGCGAACCTCAGCTGACATGAAGATCACAGCAGACCATTCCAACCAGCCTGACAACAAGCACAAGAACAGATACATCAACATCATGGCCTGTAAGTAGCCTTGACGCCAGCGGCTGACTGTGGGGGGTGGGGCTTCACTCTGAAAGCGCAAACGAAATCTGTCGCAGCCCGGAACGATCACCATTCCCCGTTGTCCTGCAGATGACCACAGCAGGGTGAGGCTGAGGGCTTTAGTCGGGAAGGAAGCCAAACGCAGTGACTACATAAACGCCAACTACGTGGACGTAAGTTTGCCACAGGGGTGGGGAGGGCATGAGGGCGATTGGCCGCTTGTGCCCCACTGTGCTCGACCCGGCCTCTCACTGGCCATCTCTTTGACCCCGCAGGGCTACAACAAGCCCAGGGCCTACATCGCTGCCCAGGGCCCTCTGAAGTCCACATTTGAAGACTTCTGGAGGATGGTCTGGGAGCAGAACACAGGCGTCATTGTCATGATCACGAACCTTGTGGAGAAAGGAAGAGTAGGTGCTCCTTGCTTCCCAATGCAGAACAGCCTGTAATGTAACGTAATGTACTGCATCATTAATGATGAACATCTGAAATCACACTGAACAGGAATTCCTTTTTTTCCAGCCTGTAGTCCACAGTACATATAACAGGTTCTTAATTGCGGTTTTTCTTTGGTTGCCTTCCTCAGAGAAAATGTGATCAGTACTGGCCGTCAGAGAACTGCGAAGAGTATGGAAGCATCGTGGTGACGCTGAAGAGCGCGAGAGTACACGCCTGCTACACGCTTCGTCGCTTCCTGGTGCGGAACACGTCAGTAAAGAAGGTGGGTTGCTACAGTGATGCTCTGATATACGCAACGCAGAAAATCAGAGGCACATTGACCAGAACGTGTATCAGAGCTACCGTTCTAGTCAATGTGCCTCTGATTCTCTGCCTCACGTGTATCAGAACTGCCGCCCTATTCAATGTGCCTCTGATTCTCTGCCTCACGTGTATCAGAGCTAATGTTCTAGTCAATGTGCCTCTGATTCTCTGCCTCACGTGTATCAGTGCTAAGGTTCTAGTCAATGTGCCTCTGATTCTGTGCCTCACGTGTATCTGGGCTAACGTTGTAGTCAATGTGCCTCAGATTCTCTGCCTCACGTGTATCAGGGCTAAGTTTCTAGTCAATGTGCCTCAGATTCTCTAGCCTCACGTGTATCAGAGGTACCGTTATAGTCAGAGGCACACGAGGTAGAGAATCAGAGGCACTCTGATGAGCCGAGTGAGGATATAGCCTATTTCTTTCTTTTTCCCTCATTGGCAGCAGGGCCAGAAGGGAGCCTCGAAGGGGAGGCAGAATGAACGCACCGTGGTGCAGTACCACTACACTCAGTGGCCCGACATGGGCGTGCCGGAGTACGCCCTGCCTGTCCTCACCTTCGTGCGGAGGTCCTCAGCAGCCCGGACCCGGGACATGGGCCCCGTGCTGGTGCACTGCAGGTAGGGAGACAAGAGCAGCAGAGGCAGGATGAGGCGAGGAGGCCCAGAAACAGGAGGGGGACCCGGAAGGATGGTGGACAGTGGGACCCAGAAGTATGGGGGACTTTTATTGGGCTTGGTAGTTTGAATATACAAATGCTTTAAAAAAGTGCTGAATGCCCAGTTATTGCTGATGCGTAATAAAGTACACATTGCTTAAAGCTATATTTTAAGGTAGGTCCAGGGCAGATATTTCATCAGTCCATTGAAATTAATTGTGTTGGCGGTATGATCAATAAGCTAGAGTTCCACTGCTAGTCCTGTTTCATGTTGCGAGTTAATGGCTGTGGTTTTGTCCTCCCCAGTGCCGGCGTGGGACGGACAGGGACATACATCGTCATTGACAGCATGCTACAGCAGATTAAGGATAAGAGCACAGTCAACGTGCTGGGCTTCCTGAAGCACATCCGGACCCAGCGCAACTACCTGGTCCAGACAGAGGTAGGGTTTCACCCTGTGTGTGTGTTTGTGTGTCTGTCTGTCTTTGTATGTATGCATGTTTCGGGGTGCTCGTGTGTTTGCGTGCGTGTGTTAGTGATGACATGGTAGTTCTAGCCCATGAGCAGTTTTTAGCCTGTTAACTTATTTAGGTCCAGCAGGAAGTTTTTCCGGTCCTGTCACTGATGACTGGCGGGCTTGCCCCCCACCCCAACCGTTCCGCAGGAGCAGTACGTCTTCATTCACGATGTCCTGCTGGAGGCCATCCTGGCCAAAGAGACGGAGGTGTTTGCCTGCCGTCTCCACAGCTACGTCAACAGCATCCTCACGCCAGGCCCAGGGTGCCGGACGCTCCTGGAGAGACAGTTCAAGGTTGGGACATCGGTCGCATCTCTCGTTCGCTTTACATGTAAAACTCAGAGATGTAAATTTGGAGGGCTTGGTTTCATATCTCCGCAGTAATACACAGTATTGAAAAGGAAAATCTTTCGGTGGTTTAGATAGTCCTGGGATAAGCAGGAGGTGAAGAGGTTAAACACGTTGCAGCATTGAGTTTCTCAGGGATGGAAACGGAAAGCGTAATTAAAGAATCCTTCCAGCAAGTCTGTATGCTAAATATGTTGGGCTTATAGCCAGCAGATTGCTGGTTCGAGTCCCATGAGGGGAACCCTTGAGAAAGGTAATTATCCCGAATTGATCTGCTCCTGCGGTATAAATGAATCAGTTATTAGATGCCAAAGTCGCTCTGGATAAGATAAGAGCATCTGTTATCGCTTACCGCCTGACCTTTAGAGACATTTTAAAATGTGATTCATTCAATGTAACAATGTAGTGTTAAAGTCACTTTGAGTCGTATGTCCCAAGTGAGCCATGTGCCATGGGCTAAATAGCTTAGCTCGGGTGCCCTTACTTGACTTGGAGGCTCAGAGTAATTGGTTTTAATAAGTAGTGGGATTTTTTGTCTACGTGTGAAAAGCGTGCAGCCGTTTGCCCTCCTTTCGAGGCTGACCTTTTGCCTGCGGCTTCCAAGCTAAATGAAACGGAGCCCAAATGTGTGGATGTGATGAGATGCCGGTGATGCTGCACCCCTGAGAACTTCAACTGAAACATCTTCACACACAGACCAACAACGCCACAATCCCGACAAATGGTGTCACTTCCTGAAATAACCCCACTTCAAAGTGCTCATTGAACATCTAATTAAATCCCAGCCCAGAGTGTGGAAATGCCCTGGGGAATTGAATTTAGTTTGACCTTTAATCCTGTCCCTTTGAACTGCACATCTAAAGGGCGTTTTTTTTAGATGTTGACACTAGTGAGGTCCTGAAACACAGTGCAATGTGTTTTACAACAGATGAGTCGAGATGTGAATCTCTGCTAGCAGGTGCTGTCTGGTGGTCAATGGGCTTGTGAGTCATGGTGAGCAAAGCTGATGGCCACCTGGGGGGTGCTGTTTAGCTGGTTAGGAACCTTTTACAGCTCGTAAAGGGGACCCTTTTAGTGGGTGGACCGCACGGTGTTAGGCAGCTTGTAGTTCTCGGTTCACCCTCTGCCGTCCTCGGCTCTCGTCCTCACAGCTGGTGACGCAGTGCAACGCCCGCTTGGCGGAGTGCTTCAGCGCTCAGAGGGAATGCAACAAGGAGAAGAACCGCAGCTCCTCGGTGGTTCCCGGTACGTGCGGGCGCCTCCTTTGTATCCCAGCATCTCCTCGTTTATTGCGCTTACCTTATCCCTGTTTTAGTCCCTTCTTGTCGTGTAACTGTGAGTAGAAGGCGGACCACATTCTGAGAACGCAAGCGGAATACATTTTGACCGATTGGAATGCATTCACTCAGTCTTCTGTTGGGCGTTCGATGACTGTGTGATTAAAAGTTCTTTCTCCACCACATTCTGATACCCCCATCCACCAGCCGAACGAGCCAGAGTGGGTTTGGCTCCTCTCCCTGGCCTGAAAGACACCGATTACATCAATGCCTCCTATATTATGGTATGGCTGACCCGTTACTGACATTCAGAAATGCTAATAGATATGACCGACACTTGGACCACCATCTCAGAAATGTGCTTCATAATGTAGGAAAGCTTTGGGGAACTCCGTCCCTGTCACTTTTGCAATCTGCCTTGTATCTTTGCCGATGGTCGGGTTTAGTGTGGTTCTTCTGTTCTCGCTCTTGAGAAATGACGGCAAGTACCCTACTTTTTCACACTCTCTGATAACACCAGGGATACTACAGGAGTAATGAGTTCATCATCACCCAGCATCCCTTACCCCACACGACGAAGGACTTCTGGAGGATGATCTGGGACCACAATGCACAAATTATCATCATGCTCCCAGACAACCAGGGCTTGGTGGGTAACAATGTCAGAGAAGAGACAGCTGTTCTATTGCAGAGTTTTAGCACTTAACATAAAGTCTCTCCATCACCTATGTGACAGCAGTCGGTTCTAGCTGGTGGGGGGGGGGGGGGGGGGGGGGGGGGGGGGGGGGGGGGGGGGGGGGGGGGGGGGGGGGGGGGGGGGGGG
>JAOYSI010000355.1:0-18324 GCA_025775065.1 Hiodon alosoides | reverse complement strand
ATTTTAAAGTCCACACTCAGGGGTGAGTGAGACCTCCTTGTTAAAGTCCTCACTCAGGGGTGAGTGAGACCTCCTTGGGTGAGGGGTGAGGAGGAGTGAGACCTCCTACTTAGGAGTAGGTGGGTCCTCACTTCAGGTAAGCCTCGAGAAATGTGTGTTTGAAACATCTGACTTCTGCAGCTTAAACTTTTGTGATAGTATCAAAAACCGAAAATCAAAGCCATGTGAGTTTATTATAGAACGCACTTGTGATGTATTTGTTCTTGAGCTGTTTAGAAAAAGAATTCATCAGCTTGTCAGTTTTATTGCATCGCTCAATGGCTCCAAATTGTTTTTTTAAATATAGAATAAAAATCGCAATATAAAACCGAATAATGGTTACTGATAACCCATTCCTACCACATCAATACCCCAAACCGAACACCTCACATGAAAATGACGAAAATCATTTATACTGCATTGCTTCCCTTATGAAATTGATTAGTCCCTCCCTAATTTAACACATAATTTGTTTCCTAGTACTTTGCTTTTTTTGCTTTTTATTGAACTGATGGAGATGTCACGCAGTTAAACAGAACTGAAAAGCGTGCTGGTTTAAACAGTTAAACATTTCAAATTATTCCTTCCTCTTTGCTACCTGGATGTAGTGAAGCGCTTCCACGCCCAATTATCTAGTAATAAAAAACTAGCAAGGGACACCCATGTCACAGGGGGGACATCTTACGCTTCTACATGAACCAATCAGCAGTTCAGGCTTATCAGTCCATCAACTACGGCCTGAATCTGGCTGAAGACGACTTTACAGCACACTACTTTCAAACAGAGACAGCTGAGTTTCAGAGGGAAGGATTTCCATTGGAAAGGCTGTGGTTATGTCATTTGAAAAACTGAATATTCAAATAGACTAATAGAATTTCATGTCGATCTTAGTTACAGACAAATGCATTAAAATAGGTAGATAGAAAAATTGGTAAAGTGTAAATGAGATACGGCCAGTAATGAATTATATTATAATAGATTCATAGAACTCCTCGTTGTTAGGAGAACATGCGACTGCTTTCATAGGTTTACATGTCTTACAGGCGTGCAACTGAACCTCTACCCTCAGTGGTTTCGAGAGGTGACAATCTAGATATAATAAAATATAAAAGCAACAGACAGGGTTGCAATCCGGTAGGGTGGCTAATTTCAAAGCCCATGCTCTATTTAGAACAAAAAAATCCCAGTGAATGCCCTTGCTTTTAAGAAAAATGACCCCTGCCTGTCCCCAGTGATTCACAGGAGTGGCTATGGGACATGTCTTACCCTGCATATTAGAATGGACTTTTTTCTAATTGTTCCATATTTAACAGATTAAAAAATGTCTGGTGTGTGAACTGCCCATCCATTCTCTCCACTTTAAAAATCTTTCTCAAAGCCCAACTAATTCAAAAAGTAAACATTTTGAAAAAAGTTGTCTGAAAGACCAACTTACATCATGCATGGCTATCCCAATCCAGGAAAAACTGTGTCAATGAAGGAGTCAAATGAAAAGATACAATTTAAGTGACAAGTTGTCACCGGCTCATCTCCGAAGCGCTGGTTGTGCAGCGGCGGGCATCCGTGGTTACGGTGGCGGCAGCTGTCAGAGCGAGAGCGTGGGCGTTTGTCACGCTTTCTGTCGGGCAAGACACACTCAAGTTCCATCACAGAGGGACACTGAGTGTGGCTTTCCAGTCCCCGGTGGGAGACTGAGCGCGCAGAAACGAGAAGGATGTTCATCCCACGAGACCTGTCCCCGGTCTGCGAAGTGACGACATTCCCACAGAATCCTCCCCGTTCACAAGGGAATGGTCGCATTGAACAATCTACTGTGGCACTGAAACATCCTAATTCATTCAAGAGGTTTTTATAGCATGCTCCAAAACGATAAGGCTGGATTAGCAGAAAAGCAAATAAACGAAAAAAAACTGGACCCTAGAGGGTATTTACGTGAGTTGACTTATTCGGTTGCTTGATAAGAATTTTATTTAAAAGGGAACAAATTCATAATGCCAAAACAATGAGAAGTGGCCTTAAGAAAAAAACAAAAAACAAAACATAAGCACAATCTTTAAAATAACTATCACGTTTCCTTAAGCGCAAAGTTGAACGTGGCTCCACAGTTTCGAGGGGTGGGTGAAGAGAACTCCAAGGCAGACAGCTGCCTTGTGACTCTTTATCTAGCAGGTGGCATGAACAGCTCTGCATTTCCTACTGCAAATCTGCTGAATTGAATGTGAGGAGGATAAAAAGACACAAGAAGGCAAAAATGCTGAGTCAAGTCTTGGCTTGAGGACACATAAAATTCACCCTGGGCAGAGGGGTCCGAAACAGGCATTAGAAGTAGCAGACCAGAAAAAGAATATTTATGTTGAGCCTCAATGATTACATTCAGAAGCTAACAAGAACAAGGAGAACATCTGTAAGTCACACACTTCATTTGACACCAGTGACCCATGACGGAATGACAAACAAACAAACAAAATGTGCCTTGCTGTTCGCAGTAGAACTACACGCGAGATCGCAGTCAGAAAGCAAGCCAAGACTCTGAACCCTGAACCACCGACAGAAATGTGATCATGATCAGAGATCCTGGAACTTTTCATTGCTGACCCTCCCGCTAGCCTTTGGGATGACAGATCACAGTGCTAACATGTTGGAACATCAGATCTCCCAGCGGGGCTTGTTGTGCCCGGCATAAAGGGGTGAGTCATAGGGTCCCTCCATGCTGACAGACTAAGGTGAAGGACACTCAGAGGTGTTGCCGTGGGGACCGGTGAGCCAAATGACCAAAACTGCACGCCTTTTTAGCAGAAGTTGAATCATTGGTGATCTAATGACGTTAGTCGCTGGTCTGTGAGAGATCTCTAATCGTCATCATCATCATCATCATCACAAGCCTTGCCTTTAAGGACCTGGATTGCCCATCTCTGCAACAGCTCTATGAATCTCTATCGCTCTCTCTGTCAGTGCTTTGTTTCCACTGGCGCGATATGTGGATCCAGGAGGGTCTTCGTATCCAAGCAGGTTCTTGTGTATATTACGCTAACAAAGACCAGCACTGCAAAAATGGTACCTAGTGCACGGCCCAATCTTTTCCGAAAGGCAAACATTTTTGCCAGTAGTTAGGTAACTGAGAAGAGCAAGTAAGTTCGTACCTCACCTGAGAAGCCAGCACAGGTCATTATCCAGCGGGCCGTCTGGACAGAGCAGTCCAGGCCAGGAAAAGCACACAATTATCAAAGGTTTCGCTCTGCGTTTGAGCCTCACCTCACAGAGTTCCCTATTTACCGCCCCTATTCCTCCAGCAGCTGGGTTCAAGCATCGTGTTTAAACACAAAGACAACGGTCGACAAAAAACTGACCGGCCTTTTTTTTTACTAATAAAAGGTT
The DNA here is from genome assembly GCA_025775065.1 of Hiodon alosoides. Lineage (NCBI taxonomy): Eukaryota > Metazoa > Chordata > Actinopteri > Hiodontiformes > Hiodontidae > Hiodon > Hiodon alosoides. Next base: position 14,910 of record JAOYSI010000355.1, on the reverse strand, counting down.
TGTGATAAACAACAAAATAAATCACAGCATACAACGTGCTCGTCCTTGGAGTGAACTCACGTTGACCTAATTTAAGTTAAATCAAGTGAGCTACCCGCTTTCATCATAACTGCTCCCCATATACATTTGTGACGTAAACAACTTTCCTATCCAGGCCGCTAGCTGGAGCACTAACTCCTACTGTCTCCGGGTAAATCTAGTTTCTGCACATGGCTATTAGACCCTAAAGGCTCTCACTTGAATTACAGCAGGTTTTGAATAACAGTGGAGCATTGTTGACGGTTCAGCTCCCTTCTGAACGCACAGAGACATGTCAGAAAACCGGCCTTGTCCCACGCTTTTGCCCCGAGGACGGCAATAGCCCACATGGGAAGGAAGGGCGTCTCCTTCTCGTGCGGAAGTACTTTCCCACGGACACTTCCTCCTGACCATTAAGCCAGGAGCAGTGCATGCCATTGCATTTAAATGTCGCATCATTCAGGTGAACATGGTGAAACAGGTGAAACAGGTGAAGCCTGACCCGGTGCTAATAAGAGGACCATTTTTTCAGTTCTGCCACCATCCGCGCTAAGCTCTGAACTAAGCTTTCCGCCATCGGTGTTAAGCAGGTCATATGTGATCCAGCAAGTGGGTCAGATGCTGTCACAGTCTATATTCCATATAATTCCAAATGTAGGCCAACTATGTATGGGACAAAGTTATGTGAGCGATGACAGGGAATGCAGCAAGAAAAACAGGCCTAAACAAATCGTAACCCGCTGTAAGTTACTGTAAAAACCTGAGGTTGGGCTATATCGATGATCCATCCACCACTAAAGCCAGCGCAAGTGGTTGACAATTTAGATAAAAACCGAATTAAATCTCAACAAGGGACAGTGCGCATTTAACGACAGTGTGAATCTAACGATAAGACAGAGCATGCCGAATGAAACAAGGCATCACGCAAACGTCACGGCCTACCTGCAGCATGGAACTGTCTATTCGCCGTCTCTAGAGCTGATGTCCCACACCTCATGAACGAACGGCGTGACCAACTTCACCAGACTCTGATCACGGTCCTGTCTATTCACCGTCTCTAGAGCTGATGTCCCACACCTCATGAACGAACGGCGTGACCAACTTCACCAGACTCTGATCACGGTTTACACAATAAAACTTGACAAAAGCTGAGAAGAGGACTTACGTATCAATGGCTTAACTGTGATTAAGCCCTTATGGGTCTGAACTCTCTCTCACCTGTGGTTCCTTTTTATTTACAAATGTATGGCAATACAATAGCCTTACCTCCAATGCCCATGTTCTCAATTAAAATTTCCCATACAGCTTACACTTAATTACATAATCAAGAGGTATATCTCGGTAACAAAAAGTAATGCAAAATGTCCGATAGTTCAGCACGCAATCTTTCTATTTTAAACTACACAATACTCTAAATTCCTTTTAAATGAATTTAATAGTAGCCTAAAGTCAGTATTAGATGGGCAATGCAATGCAAAGCTGAGTAAAATTGGTGGCGTCTGCAGCAATGACTAGGTGTACTTTTGCTGTGCCCTTGAGTATAACATTACCAAAAATTGTCCGCATCTGAGCTCCAGTGTACTGTCTGAAAGCATAACGTCAGTTTCAAATAGTTCACTCCTATAAAAGGCATCCTGGTTCATTTGAGTCACTAGATGACAGGCATTGCACAAAAGGCACTTATCTAGCTGATTGCCATGGGTAGGTCTCTGTTGGCTCGCCAACTTCAGGTGTCTAGCTCATTGTTTTTAATGATGATGATGGACCTGCTGAACAAGAAATAATATCTGACAGTTTCCCCAGGGGGGCAGGCAGTCCAACCTTAACACTGTCCATATGCCCCAGGGTAATTCATCCAGGAAGTGTTGTCAGGGTCTCCAGGACCATATAACTGTAAAGTTACAATCACCTCAATATATTGGAGAGACAGTTATGAGATCTTATATCACACTGCAGAATGAATTGCGGGAGTAAATGTCACAATACCGTACTGGCCATTACCAACGTTGGTATTGTATGGCATTCGTGGAACGTGGTCAGAATCTGGAGCAGCAAATCAAGGTGGAAACGGAGACATACTGCAGCAAATGTTTTAGTCACAGAATAGGATCTGTTTGATCTTATCCACTGTGAAACAGCTGACGAACCCCCTTCCACCTGACCCGCACCAAACAGAGCACGGTACCACTGCAGGTATAGAACATTTACAAATGCAACCACAAATGTGTGAGAGGGGAGATTAAGGAGATTAAATGCACTGCAGTATTTGTGTAAAAAAGTAATAAATAAATTAATAATTTAAAAAGAGAAGTCCGGCTGTGTGTGACCTAAATGTCCTTATTCTTAAAAATCTTATTCCTTATAATAATAACAATCACAGAACATGCACAGCGCGTTCCTTATAATATACACAGAACAGTTTTATGAGTGTGCATTCTTATCTTGTAGCATAAACAGAAAAAAAGTCCCGTCTTAGATAGCACAAATCAATTTCTTCCCAGTGACCTCCTTAGCCCCCTCCCTCCGTTTTTTTTTTTTTTTTTAAATTAAAATAACACTTTACAGCCGCAATGAGAGGACGGCTTCAAGGATGGTGCATGCACTGTGCCTGCACGTGCCTGTCGAGCACTGATTTCTATTGACTGGGTTATGCAACACACTATCCTGCGTGGGTAATGCACCAAAAATTAGCAGGTCATCATATTACCAGAGAAGTGTGGCAAAAGAGGCCATTTTTAGAGTAAGAAACAAGTTTAATTAATCGACCTTTGCCGTTAAGTTTTTTTGTTTTCTCGCTCTGAATACTTTGCTGAGCAATCGATCGTCTCGAATCCTTTACGGACATAACGAGTCAAGTTTTAAAATGAGCCATTATCCTGATACTGCACAATAGAAAATAAAAAATCGTAAAGATTGTGTTGCCTTGTTTTATGATACAACTCTGTTAAAATTTGTCCTTGTTGGTAAATAACCGCCGACTTTGGTGTCGATGCTTTTATCTTTCCTCTCCCCTTCTCGAGCTGCCAAAGCAAGCGCGGGCTTGTGCGAACTATGCGCAATCCAGGTACGGCAACAACATGCATCTTTCTCATTCATACGCTCAGTCACAACCTCTCACTTTCTCTCGGTCTCCCCTTCCCATATCTTCGGTTATTTGTAATTGTCGTTCAAATACGAACTCCAAGCATAAAACTGTGAGTACCGACCTCGCCATGGTGCGGAATCTCGTAGATAATGGTTATCGGTAGATGGCGGCATTAGACACGTTTAGCAAACCAGACACTTACGAGAAATTCGTACTTTAAATCACCTTCTCCTAATTATGTTTGAACGACTTGATGTCAAGTAAGAACACAAATAACAGCAGGACCGCAACACCAACAATCTAAACGGAATTAGGATTTGTCTTTTGCAGGGGTATCACATTGAGTTCGCTTGGTGATCCGAAAGTACTCACCATATTGACTTCTGATACCATATCAATACTGGAGATATCTATACTCATTCCAACATCGACGGGGGCTCCTTTGAATAGAAAACAAAATACATGGATCAATGTCTGGAAACATTATAAACTCCAACGACCGCCAGGAATGTTAAATCGTCATGCTTCCATCAAATTCTCGGCATTGATCGCAAACATTGTTAACGGTATCAAGCGAACAGAAGTTTTTGTTTTTTTGTAGTGGTTGTATTTTTTTTTATTTTTTTTTTTTTGGAAATACGTTACCTCCAAAATCGGGCCTTAAACGAATGTCGTATCCTTTGAGCAATTTGTCCACCGTTGCTTTGACGTATGACATGTTGCTTGGCTCATTTGAGCTAAAGAGAAAAAAATATTGATTCCACTAAACTGCAGACAGTGATACAGACTAAGGGGGTTGGGAGGGGGGGGGGCGAAATAAAATGAATTGCAATAACAAAATTGAATGGATCAGAAAGATCTTACCTTTGCGCGCAGCAAACCATTGCAACCATCAAAGGAAGAGATAAAACTCCGGAACATCCTCGATCTTGAACTGTCCACATTCCTAACTTTGATTAAGGGAATAGCTTGGAGCGTGGACTGAAGGAGTGCAACTTAGTCCTGGGCAGTGAAATAATTCCGACAATAACAACGCATGCGCGTACATTAACCAGCATCAAAACACGGTTTTCTTGGAAACACTTTTTTTTCCTTGACAGGAGCCTGAAAAATAGAAGAATAGGGAAATATATACATGTATCAAGTTTAGACCTTTTTCTTTTCATCCGTTTTTATTGTTGCTGTTACGGAAGTCGCAAAGATGCAGTTGTTCGGCCAAATCAATATGCTGGTCAGTCGCTTCCCTCCGCCAAACTTGAGCATTACAGCTGAGACATCGGTGTCTGCACTGGATTTACATCCGGCAGGTCCCCGTGTGTCGTAACGCACACACTGTTAAAGAATAGCGAAATTTAACGTAGCTTCCTGTCCACCTGCAATTGCAATTGTGCATCCATACGACGTTTTTTTTTTTTTAAGGGTAAAGTTGAGCTCCGTACGTCTCTGATTTACCTGGAGTACGTATCCTGTATTCAGTGCACGTCATAGGTTATCAATCGAGTTAATAATTTGGCTGATTCGAGCGCTGTGAGTTAATTCGTTAAAACATTCTCAGCGTCTGTAGAAGAAAAGGGATAGCGCTGCGTTTTATGGCAGCACCGTTGGCCTTAGTTGACGTAGAATGTATTTAGTAATGATGACATTTATGCTATGTGTATTTAATGCAACCATTCTGTAATTTATTTCAGTTCGTCGTTGATTAGGATTACAAACCGCAAATAACTGCTGTTTCAGCAGAGACCGCAGGGTACCTACCGGGAAGTTATTGCAAAAAAAAAAAAAAGATGTAGCGATTTAAGAAAAATGTATTTGTCTTATGCAGGCCTGTCCCAAGCTATCTACCGAAGACACATGATGCGTAGAATATAGTTCAACAACATCTATCCACTTAGGTAAAACAGTTTAATTAATATAAGTCCGTTTCGCACGGTCAATACCTCGAAATTGAAGTGCTTCTACTTCGACGAGAGAATGATAAAATGTATTAAACGATAGAATAAAATAGATATTACACAGGAATCATTAGACCGCTTTGATTGGATAATTTATCTTAATGATTGGAAACGAATTTTCTAAAATCTCTTTAGAAGTAGTTGAGTCACGGATCTAACGCATTTAACGTATTTTCCAATCTTATCAACTCAGTGGTTTCTGAACGAATTCACGTAATAATCGAATATAAATATGCTATTCTAATGTTGACACAAAGTCTTTAATCAAGTAACACAAACACGTTTGTTTTTGTTTTTTTTGCATTTTACTTTCACTTTGTTATTCCGTTCCGCTTGGAAGACATGAATATTCTTCTTGCATTGCATGGCGGTACATTTTATGATTTTTAGGCACGACTATATTGATAGCCCTCAAATGGGGTAATTCGCTAAACCGTCTTTGGATAAGGTAGTAGGGTGGTCTTAAATAGATCAAATAATGTGCAAACATACTAATATTCCAAAATCATACTAGTCACTACAATCGTCAAAAGAGAAACCAAGTGAGAGGGGAGAGAGAGAGAGCATGAAACAAAAATTCAAATTACCAAGAGATGGAGCCCTTCTATTATAACATTGGCTTTTTCCTTCTGCATTGAGAAATGAATCTCAGTGGCCTGTAAAAACGGTGGTGGAGGGGGCTACAAGTTGTTCTAATTTTAATTGCCAGTGATTTTTAAGATTTTGTCTCTAATGCGGAACATTAAATCTTCAAATGGTTGATCATTTAATCATTAAAAAGATGGGTTCATGGGTCGGGTCTGGACCCATAAGTACAACAGCACTAATTCATTATGGTTTATAGCATTATTGCGCTAGGGGAAATGCATTGGTCCAAACCGAACAAAGTTTGAATCTGAAGGGAATCCGAGTTTAAATAAGTTGCCAATGACTCGGATTCCTCCAGCTAGAGTTGGCGATAACTGCAGCCCATCCTGCGGGTGATTTAATAAAGCAACATCATCCAGTCCCTTCTTGCTCTGCACCTGGATTCCACCCTCGCTGGATTTCTCTCCCCTTTCCTCTTTCCCTATGTACCTTCAGGTCTGACAAGGCTCAGCACCCTGCAGGTAGAGTCTGTCAGAGTTTGTAAAAAACTTGACCATTGACCCCAGATGAGGCAGAGTGATGCGGAAAAATTGTGTGAATGGACGGTGTTGGCTAAGCAAAGGAAGTGTCATGCTACAAGCTACGGGAAGCTCCCTTCGAATGCAGCTTAAAGTAGGATAGCAGAGCAGACACTGCAGACCCTACTGTGGCCTCTAAAACTGAAACACGTTAAAATCTCGATGTAAAACAACGGGCTATATTGCTGGCATGAGTGCACATGCAGTGAAGGCGGAGGGCACTCAGATCCACACTGGTGTTTCCTGGCCCCCGTCGCCCCCCATCCGTCTCTGTAAGCATAGCCAGCTCCCACTTCCTTTCAGCTTCCCAGGGGAGTGACATCCTCAAATCTCTAGCCACTTCCCCCTTGTGTGTGTGTGTGTGTGTGTTTGTGGATGTGTTAGTGTGTGCCTGTGAGTCTGTGTGTGTGTGAGTGTGTGGATGTGTGTGTGTTTGTAAAGGTACAGAGCCACCAGGGTAATTATAGTGAGCTGCTTGATGTTGAGTTACAATGCCAAATCAGTTTATCCGTTGTTTTTCAGGTGAGTAATGAATACGGTAACATGCAAACAAGCTTCCATTACTGGGACAGTGGTGGAGGTCAATGGCCTCTGCGATAATCCAATAAACAAGAAAAAAAGAGCTGAAAACATATTACTGGACTGTAACAAGTACAGGGAATGAAGAATACGCGGAAACACAAAAATTTAACACAAAATTTAACTTAATCGGATGCGTTTGGACCAGCTCAGTCAGATCTCTGTGAACTTTCTTTTACAGAGTTTTCGCTGATGCAGGATTCTCACGAATCATGTGGAACTGCATAAAAGTTTGTCTGCCATTGTGTCACCTTGCAGTGTGGGCTAATGAATCCCATAAGGATTTCTCATCCCCCCCGCCCGCCCACTGACATCGCACTACGAGACGCATCCTGTTGAAAAACTTAGCCCCAGCCTAACGCATACCGGCCTAACGAGTTTAAATTCAGTTATGTCTACTGTTTAGCTCTCAGTGCTGACATGCAAAAATATCCTGATAGTATGTTATATATGCTATTATATTAAATATTATATTATAAAATATACCTGAATTGAGCACATGTACTGTCTCAGTAGTGCAACGCATTTAAGAGTTGGAGTTGGATAACCACTATTTATTATTTTACAATAATATAACAAGTAGACTGTATCATCACTTGTACCTATTTGATTTATGAAAAACTACATTTTAATAATAATTAAGAAGTAATACTGGGTTGTGATTTACTCAGAAGAAATTGTGATCACAACCGTATTATGCTGTGTAAAAACACTTGGGTTTTGAAGCTTTTTTGACACAAGGACAGATTCAACTCTCACGGAATACCCCTCAAGCTGAACATTGCAGGTTTACAAGCAAAAAGTCCGTTTGCAAAGTGTGAAGATGAAGCAAACTTAGACTCAAAGACTGAAGCTGGATACGGTTTATCTTCTTTGTGCCAACTAGTTAAGTTTAGGAATATTAATCATTTATTTATTTAATTTTTTGAATTACTTGAGAAAATGCCATAATAGCCATTTTCTGTGGCTCTATATCCAGTTGCAATAATTAAATTATCTTTATTTGCCATCTGTACAATTTTATTTGTAATGTAATTGTTATTACTATTCATCTTATCATTTGGCACACCGATAAATAAAATTTGGTCAACATTCATTCGGGGGAACATTGTCTTTTTCTTTAACATTGATCAATTAAATAAAGCTAATGTATACTTTTTGTTACTTTACTAGTCATTCTCTGGAATTAATTAAGTAACAAATAGTATTACATCGTTCTCGAGAGATTATATTCTTATATAGTCTCAACAACCATTATTTTTAGGGAAACAACATTATCGCATGCAAGGGCTCTCAGTTCTAGAGCGGCCAGAGACTAAGGCATTGGTGGAGGGTTTATTCCTTTACCAAGATTTTTTTGACAAACTCAAAGATTGCACCAATAAACTACCAAAATAAACATATAAACAAATACCTTTCTTTCGGGGAAACCAAAACTCAAACAGCTCAAAATATAAAACACCTCTTTTACCACACTATCCAGCCACTTACAGTTCTCTTCTACCTTGAGTCAGCTTTGCTGCCTCTTTTAAAAGGACCTGGAATTGTTGGCCATCAGTGGAACCACACCCATGTGTCCTATTAGAGGGCGAGACCCTCCCTCTCAGTGTTGCAGTTCATCACAACTTGAGGGCGTGGCCGCCTGCCACGTGCCACAAACATTTAGCAGGAATTTCCTATTTTATTTTACTGTGTACATTGCATATATATATATATATATGAAATATGAAATACCTGTCTCCAAAACTAATAGAAAGAAATCTAAACATAGAAATATCAAAGCCCCATTTTCCTTGTATTCTTAAATATCCCATTTTTAGCATCATGTTCAATTACATAGTCTTCTGCTTTTAATGAATGTCGGCATTTTAAGTTGCTTTGGGTACAAACTGCGGTGTGATGCTTTTGATCCACCTGCTGGGTTTGGGATCAGAATGACACCTCATGAGAACAGTGAGATCTGATGGAAAAAGTGAGAAAACAGCAGATGAGAGCTAAGAAACACTGATGCCCCCCCCCCCGACCAGTTATGCTGAAGTTGCAGAAATAACTCAGAGCAATAACTCTGAGCCAGAGCCTTGAAACGTGGCTATTACGACACAGATGTTTAGTTACTTCACTTTCATGAGTCAGTCTGCTTTTCTCCTTCTACCTCCGAGAAAAATTGAGCGAGAATATAAGAACTTTCCAGTAGCTTCTCATAAACGTCTGGATCAGATGTTTTATATTAACGAATAAAGTCACTGTCCCTTGGAGTGAGATCAAAGCCTAGTGTGTGGCTTTTAGCAAGGGGATAGATCAGAGCAAGCTCACTCCTCTGTGTTTAGTGTTTTTATTTATTTCTATAATGAAACCTTTCGGTCATTTTAACAATTTATATATTTTCAGCTTATCAAGAGATTGCGTTAGTTACCAAAACACCCACCCGAAAAGATGCAAGGTACAATTGAAACAAACAACTTAGACAAACTAAATCTGAGTGAAGTATGACAAAAACTGAGTTGAAGCGTACATGTTGTGATTTGCCAGGTGTAATCAGCAAGCCACAGGATCCCCCAAAGCAGTCCTGCCCTGGAGGGTGATTCTTCTTCCTGGAGTGAAGCTAGCGAAGACAGCAGGGTTTGATTCATTTCTTCACCAGCCCTGTTCTCTTGCTGGTGATAGGGGGCGGTGCTCACTTTGGTGCGGCCATGCATGCACCAGGAGGGAGGACTCGAACGCCACGCCCTGGTCCGAGAGGATCTGTTCATGGAGGGCTCCAAGGGCTACCCAAGGTCTTACAAAATGATTTCATGCCATGTTCTTCACTGGCGACGCTCAACCATGCCTGGAAAAAAAGGTGAGTTAGCAGAAACGGATACAGGAAGACCACTCTGATGGCACCCCAATGAGAGGAGGCGGTGAGGGGAACGGGTTGCACATCTCACACCTCTACTCTGGATGTACAGTGGAAGGAGGGCTATTATGCTCTCGGCTCAGAGGAGCATCTCCTGTAAGAATAATGTGATGCAGCAGAGAGTCAGTGCATCTGAAATACCCAACAAGCCTCCAGCTGTGTATTCTGGTCCAGGCTAGGTTCTTCCACCCCCAGTCGTTCTATTGGTTGTCTAATGACCAATGGGGCTTGTGTCATCCGACCAGCTACTTCTACCTGTCCAGGGAGGGGTTCCTCTTCAGGGTCCGGGCGGAACTCAGATGTCAGTGGCAAATTGGGGGATGAGCATGGATATTGATTAGTCATAGTTGGCTTTTCTGTCCCTTAACGGAGCCCAGGTAACCAGTTCCTCACCACCCTTTTGTATACCCTCCACTAGCAGATTATCTTAGTGGCGTCATTACAAGTAAAACAAGTCAACGGCATGACCCACTGGCCATCGGACCTGGTGTACTGCCTGCCGTTACACGCAAGGGCTTTCTCCCAGGTCAGCCCCGGTGTCCTTAGCTTGCGGGAAATCTTCACTGATTAGTAAGTCACACCCCCTGCAAAAGTTCTCGGCAACACTCCGTTATTATATTAATGCCCCAGCATCAGGTCCAAGGCAGCCGTTCTGAACAATAATGACCCCACCCCCCAACCCGCCAACCATAAAGTCTCAGCCTGCCAATCATAAAGTCCATGACCGCGTACCCCACAAAATGAACATGCTGCCTGTTAGCAGCTGTCCTGCACAGCCGGTCCCGGAGGTGAAGCCTGAATTCACTCCTCATGGTAACCTGTGATCCACCCCTCCCCCCCATCTCCCCCATACAGCTTCCACTTCTAAACATGGGGCAGGCCTCCAAGACGGCATGGCGCTCGGGCAGGTGATTGCCCCCACCCCCTGACAGCCCACCCTATTGCTGTCAGGGTTATTGTTGACCCTATGTTCTGTTAGTGTTCGGACCTTCAGAAGGTTCAGAAACCTTCAGAAATCGCTCTCGCTAACAGCAAACAGGCTGTGCAACCCACTAGACAGACGATGTCAGGCTGGGTGGGGCTGGAGTGTAACGTTGCCATGGTGTTCCCCAACAGCACGATCACAGGCCAGCGCCTCTTTCAGAGCTCCTCCTTCAACTGTCCTTCCGCCGCTACGGCTCCTTCCATCTCTTGTGGTGATGACCTCACTGTGAGCGGTGCCCTCTCTGCCCCTCATTCCACGAACCAGCTCTTTCATCTTGCCACTTCCAGCCACCTGCTGGAAGATCGTGGTTGGAATCTTACGCACCCAAGGTGAATCCTGCTGTGGCCAGCACTCATTTCCCTAAGTCTACTCCAGTTCCCTGTATTTTTACTGAAGTAAACAACCATAAATGAAAAAAACCCGACTCTCTCCAAAAGTTTGACATAAATATCATAAATATAGTAAGCACTGTGTGAATCATTTGGTATAGGTGTTTATAAAGCAGTGTTTCTGTTTAAAAGAAATAAGTTCATTTCCAAAAATTGTTTTGAAGCTTTGAAGGTTCTGTTAGCAAAAGTAAATCATAACTCCTATCAAATGTGGTTCTTTAGCACTCGGAATCAATACAGTATATGACAATTTCTTTCTTTATCTATTGTACACACATTAGAGAACAGTAGGGCATATTGCATCGTTTTAGTCTTTTCATCTATGTAGATAGAATGTTTTGATTACAGAAGCAACTTCTCAACCAAGCATCAAGCACAGTAAATGTGTTTTTAATAAGGTACTTTTTCAGTACGGGCTATGCTATAATACACAGATTTTTTCTGTATAAACTATCATAATCCTAAACCTGAGCATATCAGTGGAAGTGTCACACCGTGTGGAAATAATGATCCTGGTTCATCAAGCTTTGAGTCGATACTGCTGTCAGCTTTTCAGAAAACCTGCGGTCTCACTGAAATGTAAAAATCTGTCCCCCCCCCCTCCCCCCTCAGTTCAGCTCCTGCACGGTGAGACACAGTCACAATCCAAACAGCCAGGGCTGTAATTTCACACTTTTAGACACATCTGTAAGTTGTCTCTAATGAGACTCGCCCTGAAATCTCTTGATGAATCAGGGCGATGCCGTGATGTGACGTCTCCATCCGTCCATGTGAGTAAAGAAGCTACATCAGGGCCAACTAAAAAGGCCAGCTCAAACGTGTCCCGTCATTTTTATTTTTCAGTTTTTAATGAAAAGGCGACGCGTAGTAAAAGCGCTGCTCCCATACGTGACATGAAAGACTTTGCACATATTAGTTTCTGACATGACGCCTGAGTAATGCGATCATTTTAAGTCACGACTGATGACAGAGACTGATCTTGCTTTACACGTCGCCGTGTAATTGGAGGATCACATGGTAAAATGTTCAACTGACTTTCAGGAATTTTGATACTAGCCAAATCTATCGATGTTACATTCATATTTCATTGGATTAACACTCTTTTTGCAAAGCTCAACGGGAAAACGGGACTTTATTACAGAATATGTGCCATTGCACACATTTCTAAATTGCTTGACTGGAGAAGAGAAAGAAAAGATATGTACAGATGTTGCAGTTTTGTAGAACAAAGGATCACTTAGGAATTCTTCACAACAAGCTGAGAAAACTGTAAGTTTTGCCTCATTGTTAATGCAATGTAATGACCTTCAAGTGTAATATATAACACGCTTTCTTTCTCACCTAAAGCTTAAAATGTCAATAATAACTAGAGAAAATAAGTTCTCAGTACACCCAACCTGGAAAGACATGCGTAAATGCAGGCCATTAAAAGTAAAAACTATTTAAAATAACCGAATCGTCACATCCAATCGTACGCTAAGGCTACTCAAAGTCCGACTTAATGGAGTAAACGAATGAGAAATTAGTGTTGATTCGTGAGATGAAATAACCCTTGGGGTAACGTTAGGGCCCCGGAGACGTCTCCACTCTCTGACGGGATCTTTGATCTTTGATTTTGTGTGTTTTGTCTTGTTTACCCTCTCTTTTCCACCTCATGGCTCAGACGTCACAGGGACACGACCACAGTGGGGGACGGAAGTGGCTTCCTTGCTCCCCGCCAGAGACAGCCGATGTTTCCACCACACCTGGGGGGGGCTTGTGCTGAACCATCAAAACACAGTGACCTGGATGGATGCACTGCACAGGTCCTGTAAACCCCAAACCGGTCTGTCATCTGTCATCTGTCATCTGTCATCTGTTATCGTTGAATCAAAGCGGTACAGGGATTTTCGTCCACACTTTGGGGTGTTCGATGAGTCCATTGGCTTCACTGCTAAACTAACACGCAAAATATCCTCTATATGCTCATGTGACAAGTGCCCAGGCTTATAATCTAGGTAAAAAAAAGTAACTAAAGTGACAGTCCGTCAGCCCAGGTCACTCGAAGGGCAAGACAATTGGTCCTCATCTTGGATAAGGGAAGACCATGCGTTCCTTGATGAGACAGACCAATTGGAACCTTATCTGTTACTGAACAGACCCTGTACATTGCATTGTCCAACAGTGGCCACAAAATCATAAGTAGTGCATCTCTGTAAGCCTTCATGTGAAAAGATGACTTGCTATTTAATGGCTCCTCTTACATAGCGTTTGCCATGCCCTTTCAGCATCACACAAGAATTGAACTGGACAGACGTAGCGTCGTCCAGCAGTTTTGCGGTTGTTTCTATAAAATAACCTGTTTGGCTGTGTTGAGCAGCTTCGGAGACAAGTGACTCACAGCAGAATTTAACCTCTGCCGACCGTGAACAGAAAAACTTCCAGAAAATTTTGACGCTTTCATCTAATGGAGCAACATTCCTTTTTTTTCCTCTCCTCCACTAGTTTTTTAAAAAAATATTTATTTTCCTTCACATGGATTTGATTACTGAATGTGTCGACACATGCACCTGTGTCAGTAATTTTATTTTTTAAGCCCACCGTGAAAAAAAATGCCATCCCAAGACCGAGCTACTGATTCCCTCCCAACAGACAGCAAGCCAACACACAACGCTCTCAGGAAGTCTTTGAGAGATTACACTAATAAATTGAGGGGGGGAAAAAACTGAAATAAGGAATTAATTTAATTCTAAGGACTCTATCCGTCCTCGGCTAAGGAATAACATTATTTTGCTCCCAGGATTGTCAGAAGAAGGTCACCCTTCGATCACAGGCCTCATGTGTCATTTTCTCTGTCCTTGTAGGTTTCAGCCGTGTGAGAAACATATCTGAGAAACATGCAGAGCGCTAGCCCACAGTTTAAAGGGGTGAAATAACGGCTAACTGCTGAGATTGCTTAGCACAAGTACAGACACTTGCACTCACAGACCCGCTCTCTGAATGAGAAACTAGGCTATCATGGCAGTCCCTGTGCCTGCAGGGCATTAGTTGAACAGAGCCACGCAGCCTGTTTCAAGGAGTCTTGGGACACAGGGACTCAGATGAGGGTTGTCAACCCTCACTCAGCCTGCATATGAGCACCTATTTTAAACAGGACGACCCTATCTGGGGGGGTCACACAATCCCCACTGCACGTGCCGAGTGGTCTCCAAAAGAGCCCACGCAAAATATAAATACATCACCAAACATAAATGCATGTTAGCGATTGGATAGAAGTCCATTCACTGATACGTGTTATGGAGCAGGGCGTCACCGCTTCATCCCTGACCTTCAGCATTCGCGACGGCACGTCAATGATCACTCCTCAGTACTGTCGCCAAAACAGGCTGAGTATAAATCTTTCGGCGTGGCTGGCATTAACAATAGCTGAGCTGGTTTTGAGTAAAACACAGCCATCCCTGAGCTGGACCACGGCACACACACTAATGGCGGGCGTGGTCACTCGCGGGTCACTGAAATGGATATTAAGAGAACAACGGGGAGGTTTTTACAGATTAGTAGGACTGAAAATGTTAATGTGCAAAAAAAGGACACGCTGCTAGAATTAAGCTTATTTTAAACTGCAGCACACCAAAGGTTTCTTTTCTTCCGATTTTTTTTCTTTCCAACCTTACGGAAGTGGCTGCGCCTCATAACTTGAATGTAAATATCGAAGTGTTTAGTAACAGGACGGCACGGCGAGGCAATGCAGATCCCACCAGCTTGTTCAGCCTCTTGATCTGGTCTCGGTCTAGAGGAAACAGTGAAGCATGTGGCTTGTCACTATTCCTGGACGTTATGTGTGTGTGTGTGGGGGGGGGG
>JAOYSI010000354.1:0-18325 GCA_025775065.1 Hiodon alosoides | reverse complement strand
CAAGCAGCAACATTACTAGACAACGGGCCGGCTACAAGCAGCAACATTACTAGACAACGGGCCGGCTACAAGCAGCAACATTACTAGACAACGGGCCGGCTACAAGCAGCAGACAGCCCTGTAGACACATTCAGCTGCTCAGTAGCTTTAGAGAGCGGTCCAGGTGCAGACAGCGACCTATCTGCAGCTGCCGCTGGTTTTCGCCCCGCGAACGCACTGACGCGACACCGCACACACGACTGCTTCAGTATAAACCTGATGGTATAAACGGTCACGTCAGAATCAGGACTATCGGCTGGGGGTGGGGACGTTTACATCGGCTGTGGGTCGCATCAGCATCAGGATTATCGGCCGCGGGGGGATAGCGCGTTGCCTCGTGCCACGGATGAAAAATGACCTCTCCTGGTTTTTATGGAAATCACGCGCACGAGGCAACACGTGCACAACAAAAGTTGGAAAAACAACAAGCACGACCTTTGTTGAAATATCCATCTGTGCTAAAATGCACAATGTACATGGTAGTGACTGATAATACCTGTCAGTTATCTATGCTGATCTCTCAGCATGCTGAATGACACTCATGTTGCCTTGCAAGTGGTTAGTGCAGTTTTTTTTTTTATTCCTATAGATATTGGCAAAAGTCCAATTTAGCCGGTTCTGAAAGTTCTAACTGAATATCAGCCATACTGACCTTTAATGTCATATCAGCCATACTGACCTTAAATGTCTTTTAAAAAGTTGGAATGTGGATTCCATGTGTCATGTAGTCCAGCCTTTGTTTGTTCCTTTGTCTTAAACGCTGCCTGGGAACTTTCTGAGATATTATTATTATTATTATTATTATTATTATTATTATTATTATGTGAAAGTAAACATGCTGTATATGAAAATGATCTGAGGAATGAGCTGAGATTCCCACCTGTCTGAGTCACTAATAGTGAGCCAGTTCAAGGTGAGACACAGAGAGTCATCGCTCCTACAGTCTGTCTGGGGGCGTGGCCAAAGAAGGACCAGCATCTTCTCCTGTAATCCCAGGGCCAGACTGAGGAGGAGGAGGGACAGCAAGAGAAAGGAGAAAGGAGTCTCAGTCTTCAGGCAGTGACAGGTATGTGTCTGCATGATCTGATAAAGAGAAATTGACCCAATTACAGCACTCCACCCCCGGATGCACACAGGAGAAGTTTTCCGTTCATACTCATGCCTCACCGAGAGATACGTCACACTCCAATAACTCGCAGCTTCACTTTTAATTAGAGTGCCTGCGATGAAAAGGGATTGGCTTGTTGGGCTGGCATACAGGGGAAAGAAAAGTTGCTTAGCTGGGGAAAAGGTTTTGATGGTTATACTCAGAAAGCGCTTATTTCCTAAATGGATGAGGTGTCTAACGTTATGGGTTACAGGACCGAGGGCGCGTCAATCACCTGAACGGTTGACCAAGGGAGAAACGTGAAAATGAACCTTCCTCAGTTCTCCAATTAAGGGACATCCCCAAGGCATTTTGTCTGCTGTTGAACTATCGATATTTTTTAAATGCAGTTCATAGTTGCATCGCAGTTTAATAATTACAAGACAAATGACAAGTGGTTACGTCACTGCGATGCTGGTTTTGTTTCATAGCAGCAGTAGTGCCACTAGAACTAGCAGTGGAAGAATAATTGAATAAGGTACAGTGACGCGTGGTTTTACAAGTACAGGGGGGGCGACAATGTGCTCTCTGACATTCAACCAGGATTTAGAAATAGCCTTTCGGAAGCGGCAAAAAAAAGAAGTGTATTTTACAATGAGCGACCTGCCATCAACATATATTTTGAGTGTGAACCATACCTGCTCTTGTAATTCAATAAAGAGAATATGCCACAGCACTTGATATACTGGACAGTCTAGCAGAAAATATGGTTGACATTCTTTTTCTCACAAGATGCTCTTACGGTTGGTGTACTGTAGTAACATAAAAGAAGTTTAATTGACGCACATGTTACTCTTTAAAAAACGAAAATTGTCTGACGCTTGGCTTTATTCTCGTAGAAAGGGAGAATGATGGGCTGTGCACGTTGTCATGGTTTGATACTGAAGCAGGGAAAACAATCCCATTATTTTCATTTTTTATTCCAGCAGCAAACACGATTCAATTTTCTCTTTTTTCACTTTTACGGTCCCTTCTGCCTCTGGCCCGATTGGCTTTTCTGCGGGAGTGTTTATTTCATGTAATGATGGTGTGACAAGGAGCTTTATCATTCTCCAGGCTTTATCTAGAGAACCGCCGGAAGATATATAAAGTAGCTTTCTTTGCACAAGGGGCGGTGGAGAGGAAGGGGCAGAGAGTTGGTTGGAGGCAGGGCCAAGGGGATACACATTATCAGCTCTGATTTATAAATGATGACCTGTTGCTAGGATTAACAACATCGCCTTTTTTAGCTTCATTCAGTTGAAATAATAAAATTAAATGTTGGCTGCATGCTATTTATTTCCGATGGCCATTGAAAAACTAGAGGCAGGAAATTAAAATGGAAATGGACGAGTGAATCGATGCCAGGGGAGAATGCGTTAACGTTACTGCCCCTGCAATACACACCACACAAACCCAATGTCGTATCGAGCCATTCGTCAGTGCTTACGTCCGCAAACAAACGACCCGCACTGCACAACATTGCTTTCTCTCCTCCCTTTCGTTTCCTTACTGCTGAGGGGAGTAAAACTGGCTTTTAGGGAGCTTGATTATTCTGTCACTGATGTAAGATTTCAAATTTGTTCCGTGCATCTTTTTCCGTTACAGTCACGCCTTCATAGAGGGTGGAAGGACCTGAAAGGCTGTTTCAATCTCTGCTGACTGGTTCTGCTGCAGCGATTTGTCATTAGAGCACAAAGACCAGTTAGTCATTTGGTTTGACCCCCAGTTTCAGTGCCATACCTCCACTCCACCACTACTATCTTTGTGGCATCAAACAAACACTGGATTCTATTGATCTCTGCAATGATGATGATGAGTTCTGTTCCACTGGAAGAATATAGCTGGAAAAATATATGGAGGGCCATGTTCCGGAGCATCACAGTGAGTATAGCACCAATGGACCTCATGGTGGTGCTATAGCAAACAGGGATGAATTTTGAAGTTACCAAAGTAGAAATTACCAAAAGTGCTTCGCTGGCAGTCAAAGACATTTCAATAGCTTGGCTTAGCCCATTTAGACCTAAATGATGTTCCTGTTATTATAAAACCATTATTTCCCTTAATACAACTAGAAGTGATGCAAAATCAAAACTGTACGTGCGCATGTGCGTATGTCTGTGTGTGTTTGTGCGTTTGCGAGTGTGTATGTGTGCGTGTGATGGAGGTGGGTGTTGTCTCCACAGCGGTGCCGTGGCAGACACACTTCAAAGGAGAACCTAATTGCTTGCCTTGCTGCTTCTGTACACGTGCCGTTAAGCTTATTAGAAGGCAGGCACTGATATAACAGCGCAACCAGCTGCTGTTTATCCCGTGCTTCCCTTGGATTAGTCGCACATGCAAAACGTTATTATCCTGGATTACTAATAGCTTTGTTAATGCCGTTATTAATTTCCTTTAATTTGTGAGACCGTATGTTCCGTGATTGCCTCTTAAACACTGTGGCTCAAATTCCCACAGCATGACATGTTCATATGTGGTAGGGCTATATTATAACCAAGGTGTGAACACTATGTGCATAAACACTGCTTGTGCCGGTTATCAGTTCTTGCATGGTCCTTGACAATTAGCTTAGCAAATTCATTATAAGCATTGGGCATTTTAATATTTTAAATGAGCTGAATAGCGTCCAAATTCTATTCTCTTTGAAATGATTATATTTTAAAACATAAAATCCTTTGTGTAGTCAACAATGCATTATAAACCAACAGGTAGATAGCCGGCACTATCAGAATAATATAATAAATTTACTACAAGTAAGTTGCTAATAAAATTCTATGAAAATTTTATGGCGACAATTGTTTGCTCAATATTGGTAAAGGACGGTATTGATTCTTGTGATGGAAACGCGTAACAGCCTTGCGTTTTTATTGGTCCAGATCCAGCAGAGTTAATATGACGCTTGTTTCTCCTTGTGCAGGGATCTTTAAAGAGTGGGAGGGATGACTGCGATATAGTAATATATAGTTTTACAGTGAATTATACATGTAAAGTTACATAAATTTGTTCCGTGCATCTTTTTCCGTTACAGTCATGCCTTCATAGAGGGTGGAAGGACCTGAAAGGCTGTTTCAATCTCTGCCGACTGGTTCTGCTGCAGAGATTTGTCATTAGAGCACAAAGACCAGTTAGTCATTTGGTTTGACCCCCAGTTTCAGTGCCATAACCTCCACTCCACCACTACGATCTCTGTGGCATCAAACAAACACTGGATTCTATTGATCTCTGCAATGATGATGATGAGTTCTGCTCCACTGGAAGAATATAGCTGGAAATATGTATGGAGGGCTGCTTAATATGACGCTTGTTTCTCCTTGTGCAGGGATCTTTAAAGAGTGGGAGGGATGACTGCGATATAGTAATATATAGTTCTACAGTGAATTATACATGTAAAGTTAGATAAATAGAAATAGTGTCACATAGGTTAATAGAGTAAATTAGATGTATACTTAGTGAGACATTGATCTAGACCGGTTTGGTATTTTTTTATGCATCTATGCAAAAATTATGGAAATTTTTAAAAGTCCAGTCCATTAAAAAAAAAAAAAAAGCTTCAGAATTTGGGACATTCAAGAAATGTAGGCCCATAACTTGGGCCATTAAAATTTTTTTTTAAAAATGACTAGGAATTATATTGGGTTATATAAAAATATAACTCCTCTAAAAGTTTTATTCTTTACAGACTAAGAATTATATTGATGTATAACAAAAAACTTTTCACACCAAACAGGCCTCTCTCTCTCTCTGCCTCCCGCTTTTTTAAAGATCCTGCAGAAAAGGAATCAATAGAGGAAACAAGCTCTAACGTCATATACCCCTGCCGGATATGGACCAATCAAAACGCAAGGCTGTTACGCGGTTCTATCCCGAAATGCGGGCAGTTGTCGTACCTCCTTCTCTCTGAAACTTTGTTTTGAACTAAAAGCGTTTTAACGTTTATTTATTGCAAATGTTCGATCTTGGGCATTATAACAAATATCGCTAATTTTGATATTTAGCTAGGTTGTTTGTTTGCAGTGCGTGGAGAAGATCACTTAGTATAGACGGTGTAGAAGTTAACTGGTTAGCGCGGTAAGTTAGTGTATTAAGGTTTGGACGTACTCAGCCGCAGCGGACAGGAGTAAGACCAGCGAAAATGGGGGACAAGGAGCTGACGTGGGCCTTGAAAAACGGTGATCTTGATGAAGTGAGGAATTTACTCGTGAAGGTAAGAGTATTGTCTGAACAGCAATTGACGTGAAAACAATAGTTCCATTTTGGAAAAGGACACAGCTAGCTTGTTTATCTAGCCTGCCATCAGTAATCGGTAGGTTATCAGGAAGCTAAATGCCGATAGCTTCCGAAAGTGCATTTTTCTGGATACCGTTAATTATCTAGTTGAAACAGTCGGTGTCTGTTTCTCCAACCGTTCGCCTGTCATTGTATTCTACATACAATAACAGGCCTCACAGTTGTCAACGTGCCAACGACACATCGCCATAGTATGAAGAAACGTTGTACATAACGGGGTACTTAAAGCGCTGCAGAAACTTTTATTGGTTTGTAGCTAGCTACCTAACCAAGCTTGTTGCAGCCAAAAATAAAACCGTGACATAGCTAACTATTTTGATTGGACGAGACTACATTAGTTGTATAGTTGCCAACATATTTATTTAACCACAGTTGGGAGAAAACGTGACCAAACAAACAGCTATTACGAATAATGTGATAGTCTGTTATGCAATTCACTAACGTTAAACGTATAAGCCAGCTGCAACTAAACGTATGAAGTTATATTGAGCTTCTGTCATGATAATTAGATTTGTGAAAACAATGTGTCATAAGACAGACAAATATTGATGTAAAGGGTGATAAAAACCGATTAGTCAAATGTAGTATTTTTTTAAACCTTATTCAAATTAAAAGACATTTGACTTGTTCAGATATCCGAGTACAACCCCACTTGTCACCCAGGCTATAACACGATGCATCGAGTGGGCGGTGGCTTGGGGCCTTCGAGCAAGACGGAGGCGAAAGAGAGCGTGGTGGAAACCGGCATTGTTCCGAATTTTCCAGAGTGTTGAGAATCCGTTCTTTGTGTGCTAAGAGGTGACAACACACACAACGCCCTCATTCACGTATTGATTGGCTACCACGTTCTCACAACAAGGACGCACGGTTCACGTACTATCCAGATTATTATTAGAATAGAAGAACATAGACTATACTGGTGTGCTTAATTTACTTGGGTCATATTTGGAGAAGGACCCACTTGAAAAATAATCAAATTATTTAAATGAGTAGCCCAGATAAACAAAACAAAAGGTGTTGTTGCATAATTTGTGTATGACTGTGTGTTGCCTGCATGAATGTGTTATTTTCACAAGATCATACTTGCATCAAATAAATATTTAAAGTTTTTGTTTGCGAGGGCAAAGGCTTACCTAGAGTGTTAAGCATAGATACACGGTTTTGAGGTCAAACGAGCCTTTCCTGCTACAGAACAACAAACCTTAAAATAGCCTAACTTTTCAAAGCCTTCTGACATTGTTTTAGAGAGAACAAAAACTGATCATATTCTGAGTGCTTCTAAGCAGCACGCTTCAGTTATTGATTGAAAAGACCCATAAGTGCTGGGCTATTTTGCTGGATTAGAATTTAACACGTGAGTATTTTGACAATTAAATGATCTTTTTTTGGCATGCATGTTCTTGAAAAAAGGAAACTCTTGACAGGGACATCAAAACTAGGTATAACGTGTTTGCCTATGCCTTATGTAAAGCTAGGCCTGGGCTGACAATTATCTATTATGTCGGTCTATACGGCCACTGGCTTTGTGTGTTTTTTTTGTGTACTCATCAAATTTGCCTCGCGTGCAGCTCTGTGGCGATAAGCCATTGTTTTTTACCACTTGAGTTTTGCTAGTTTAAGCGAAAGCTGCTGTTGTGATGTTGTGCGTAACAGACTGCGGGTTTTATGTAACTGTTACCCTTTCTTTCCAACCCCTCAACCAGGAATCAAAGCTTGTTCTAACATGGCCTTCACTTTCAGTGTTGGTCGCATGGAACCTGTGTTGACGTGACACAAGACCCGTGAGGGAAGGACAGACATTGACCTGCTGTTCTGTTGCGCAAGCTCCACAGACATCTGACAATAGGGCTACTTCACAGATAAAGCCACAGTAGTCAGACCTCTTCCTCTCATGATTAAAATCATGATTTGGTAATATGCATCTTAAAAAATTTATAATAATATTAATGAGCTTACTGCCCATAGAAAGGAGTGATAATGAAAGTATGGATTACTTGCATATTAGTAACATTTTAATGCTAGCTTGTACTCAAATTTGAACAGTAGAATATTGCATTTACTGGTTGCTGGGGACAAACTGGTTCCATTTTGAGACAGGGCTTCTGGAATCGCAAGCTGATTTTTAACCGCATTGTTATCTGGGAGAGGTTTAAATGCTTGTTTAAGCTTTTCCATATAACTTAATTTTAGATCTGTTGTCCTTCCCAACAGGCTGATCTGTTTTGTTTTAGTGTCATGTGCATGACTGACAATAGCCATGTGCTATTAATGGCTGAACTATGATCTATCTTCCATACAGTGCAATGTGCAATGTTTTGAGACTGCCTTAAGAGTTGCTTTACACGTACCAAACGATAAAAACAAGAATATCTGATATTTAAAATGAAGAATTTCCCCTGCTGTGCTTTCTGAACTCTGTGGGAAGTTCAAAGAGAGCGTTAAGAGGGTCTCTGAATAGTGATCACTTGAAAGCAAGTCTCTCTGAAGACGGGTATCGCTTGTAGACGTGGCACTAAAAATGGACACTGTGAATAGGACATGAAACCCGGCATTTTAAGGAAGGTGCTGAACAAATGAGGTGACAAATATTTGTCTTTGCTTTCTGGATTTGACATGCATTCATTTAAAAAGCACTTAATGTATTTATTTCCCCTGTAGAGATAGACACTCTCAGCTTTTGATTATTGTAGACTTTGAGTTCTTTTGATTGCTGGTACTAGAAGAACCGCGCTGCGCGGCTGGACTTCCTGTTGGCTCCATCTGAAACAATCTGTGTGATGAAGGAACTAGGCAGGGGTCTGCTTGTCTTTGCCAGTGGAGTGGTCGCCCGGGTCGCTGCGATTTCCGGGCTGCTGATTGGTCAGGGAGGTGTGAGTTGGGAATGTGGGGAGCCAACAGCATTGTTTACTTCTCCTCTGTGCGAGCTGTGGGCTGGGAATTGACTGCCGCTGCTGTTCTCCGACCTCCTTATCACCTGCTTATCATTATTGATCAGATCTGTCAGGGTTTTGCTGTTGCTCTGTAGCCGTTTCTTCTCTTGTCCCCTAGTCTGTTGATAATGCTCAAGGCAGGCTCAGAAAACTAATCCCTTTCCCCGAAACCGATAAGACTGCGCAGTTGGTTATGTTAGGAAAGGTGTATACAATGTGGTTTGTATCCTGCAGAGGTCGAAGGGCGCGTTCCCCCGGAAAAACGAACGAGATTGTAGCGAGCATCAGAAAGGCGGAAGTACTAGGCGCTCGCGAGTCGTAGCAGACCCATTTAGCGTCAAGTCTGCAACACCTTTCATCAGAGAAAGGGGGTGATCTGTTATGCAGCACACGGGACATGCCTACAGGTCATGGGGAGGGCCCTAATGAATTGACAATGTTGACTAATAACCCTGATTTGATTCAAGGCTTACTGGAGGGATACTGACTCTATGTGATTAAGTCTATTTTGCCTTCTGATTTTATTTGGATGGTAAATACTAGCCATTGCCATTGAGGCTAATGTTAGGCCACTGAAATGCTGTCTTCAGCCATGTGTTTGTTTGGGTTCAGGCTGAAGTGATAGATACCATTACCCTTTATCGAGAGTACAATCTGTTGGACGAGAATGATAAAATGAATTGGTCACATTGTTTTATCTTTGGTTAATCACCGGATTAGCGAATCTTAAAAAAAGGAACCCTCCCTGGCAGACGTGTATTCAAATACAGAGTGGAATTATGCCGGAGGAGAGGATATTACACGGCACAATCGCGGTTGCAGTGTTCACGTGGACGGACGCTAATGTGCCAGAGGACCGTAATCATTTCGGGAAGTGTCACTGATTTGTGTGTTTCTCCTTTGTGCGTGTGATAATACGAAAATATATGTATATGTATATGTATATGTGTATGTATATGTGTATGTATATGTATGTATGTGAAGCGTGGTTCAGTTGGCGCAAAGAACACATTCCTCAGTCTAGCCAAGTTGGTTAAATGGGGGAGCTAGCTAGCTAGCTAGCTACCACTTCACTGATTTGCTTTTGCATTTACATAGCAAGCTGGTTTTAAGATGAAAAGCGTACGGAGACAGAGCCCTGGTGTTAACCCGACATCGGAAGTTAGAGGACTCCGCACTGAAAGTTGTAATTCTGCATTGCTCGCTCTCTCTCTCACTGTGAACGTGTGTAGACAGGCGCATATATATATAATCTGAAGCCTTTTCTCTCTTCCTTTGTATTGGATGTGAAATAGTTAATTTGCTTTCATAAGGAGCAGACGGCCGAAATACCTGTCTTTATTAGTGACGTCTCTGTTGTCAGGCAGGTTATCGTATCCCTTGTGTAAGTGTTGGGGACTGTTACTGTCGGGAGTATGAGTTTAACTGTCTCCTGTTTGCCAGTTCGGTCTTCCTCAGCTGTGCCGTGTGTTTGGGGATGTTTCTGACAGGACGAGGATGTGAACAGGACCCTGGAGAGCGGTCGGAAGCCCCTACACTACGCTGCTGACTGTGGCCAGGCCGAGATGCTGGAGTTCCTGCTGTCCAAGGGGGCAGACGTCAACGTAAGGCCCGCCACGCGAGTGGGGCCAGACGGGGTTTAATGGGTTTTATATTGGGAAAGGTTTACCCGCCTGTAGGCTCCGTCCCACTGATTCTCCCAGGTGGCCGAATGGGAGGACCAGGGAGAGATGAGTGAGGAATTTGCTTGCATGTGGACAGAAGGGCAGGTTTATTACCAGTAAAGGGATTAAAATCTTTCAGCTGCCCCTGTGTCTCACGCATGTTTGTTCCCATAAGGCTGTTCTCTTTACTCCATTTCCTCTCTACTTAGCCGTTTTTTTTTTACTGCATTTGCTGGAGCTCATAATGTCTGAAGTGACCCACCCAAGATGTTACTTTCACCGATGTCACATGACTGCAGAGCATCACCTCAGCACTTGTCCACCTTTCACGCACTTCAGTGGAACGGGGACGCAACGGAACGGGCCAGTGTCACGTTTAAATGGCCTCTCTGCTGACTCCTAAAGACTCCTCTCTAGAAGCCCCCGACCGGATCGAACGTTGCAGCGGCCCGGCTAATTATGCCACCCACGTAAAACAGCGGACCGATTAGGGTGCTGCAGCCTAGAAATGCCAGGGAGGGCTTGTCAATCATCAAGGCTAATGGTTAGCCGCTGTCCAAAAAAATTGCAGTTAACGTCGGCTGGCGGTGGGCTGTGTAGGTGGCAGACTGCCAGCGGCTTTGTCCCGTACGCACTGGGGACCTTTTCTTCCGTGCCCTCAGACTTTCCCTTATCTCGCTGCCAATCGCCTGGGTATTAAAGGTGGAGAATAACGCGTCAGGAGGATCAGGAGCCGAACTTCCTGGAGAAGAAAGTGTTATTTGTTTTGTTTTGTTTTTGAAAACCAGCTATTTAAAAAAATAAAATAAAGCGAAGATAAGGAGGCGTTTGTTGGAGTAGATGGATAAATGGGGTGCCAGAGCGTGCTCCCTAAGAGTAATTTATTGATGAGATAAGGAGGGAATAAAAAGAGCCCGTGTGGGAGTTATTTTCAGTGACAATTATCTGCCCTTGTTTAGAGATTCATGATCCCGCTTGCACTCAAATTGGCTCTCTGTCTCTGCTGTCTCCCTCTCCCTCTCCAGGCCCCTGACAAGCATGGCATAACTCCGCTGCTCTCAGCCACGTACGAGGGCCACCTGGCCTGCGTCAGGATCCTACTGGAGAAGGTACAGCCGCTGGCCGCGGGATTCAGAGCTGAGGCGGAAAGACTTGCGGAAATGCTGGATGCTAAATAAGTTTATATCACATAGAGGAATGTACTTTGACACAGAAACGTTCAGCCGGTTAAGTGGACGCACTGTTAGTTGTAATGTGGCAGTACGATCTGTACGGGGCGTTGATTGTGCTCGGGGGTGGGGGGGTTCTTGGATTGGAGTGCAAGATGCCACTGGATGCACGGATGTATCCGGAGAAAGCTACTCCACCATCACCCCTCATTCCAGTTAGTCTCCGTGACGGACAGACACGCCGCCTGAGCCTTTTTTGGTTGGCGTGAAACCGGCAAGCTCCTCATCCCACCGAGTAAATCCCGTCTTATTTCAAACCGCCCCTCTCCTTGCGAATTAAATTTGAGTTGATGTAGTGTGCTGATTAGACTGAGGGCTGGGGCGGTACAGATATGTGAATGTGAATGTGTGGCTCTCGTAGAAGCGCGTGATTAATGGGGCAGATTAAACGGACGACGTGCGCGGAGACGGTTGCTGAATGCGCCTGGCAGGGCGTTTTGTGTATCGGTCATATTCCCTGTCTGTATTTCAGACCGCCCGCGTGGTCACGGCGCACGTGCGAACCCTTACCGATAAACGTGGAATAGGATGAGGGGCCCAGACATCGTCGACCTCGTCCAGGATCAGGGCAGGAGTGTGGCAGCGTGACTGACGGCTCTGTTCGCAGGGACGGGATTGGTTAGCGCCGCCAGTGGGCGGATTGTGAGGAAGGCCAATTAAACGTGAGCGACGCGGACCGACGGGCCTCTCGTCTCCCGTCGCCCACAGCTCTTCCAGAGGTTTATAATGATCAGGAGGGGCGCTTTGGACAGACCAGGGTCCGCGTTCCTCCGGTGACTCGCGCTCAGCCCAGAGGCCATGGGCTCCGAGGCGGTCGCTGTCTGTGGGCCGCACTCCGGCTGGTGTTTAATCATTGCTCTCGACCCTGGCCCGCAGCCGTGTCTCCCCTGAAAGACTAATCCGGGACTGCCCAGCTCAGTTTACTTTCCACTGTGGCTTTCTGGGTACTGTGACGCTCAGAGGAGCTGAAGGTGGGCGTGCATGTGAATCCCCAGTGCCCCACAGTCACCATGACAGGTCCCGCTCTGTTTAGGCTCTTCTGTGAGGGGCACCAAACCCATACCCGCGTGTTCTGTCTTAACAGGGTCCTTTAAATCACTTTTTTATCGGAGGTGTAGATTACACGGAATTATGCGTAGTTCAGTTACGCTTTCTTCCTGTGGTCATCTGTTTCGGTTCCTTCACAATACGGCAAAATTATGTGTGTCTATTAATCAGGGGTCCACGCAGGGCTTTAAACGTGCCAGTTTAGAGGTACTATTTTCAGTATAAGGTAATTTCATGCATATATATATATATAAAAAACTGATAGATTTATATAAATTGACAAAGGGATGTTATTTTCGGTAGAGTACTGACGTGTCCCGACTTTAGGATTATATCTGTATCTGTGTGTGTAGGTACACCTCTGTCTGTACCCCTGCTTAATAATTTAGTGGAGATGAATTTAAATTTGGCTATTCATAAAGTTTGTAAAGAGTCAGTCTTAGGTATTAGGCATTCTTTCACTTCTCCCCCCTGACTCCCAACAGAACGGGTCAGTTACTGTGGAATTGATCCCTTTCCCTTTCCGTACCATGCATGCAGGTCAATTGACTTCACCTCCACGAACATGGCGTTGGTCTCAGCTTTTTGCGATGATGGATTGCGCGCGTGGATCTTTAAACCTTAGTCAATAATGGCATAATGACGGCCGTTCCTCTAAATGGCTGTTGTTTGATTAGATCCCGCGAGGGCGAGGCGCTGTTGGCGGCGAATGCACTTAGTCCTGCTGCCTGTTACGCCCCAACCCCCCCGGCCTCTTTACACGCTTTCGTTTCCGGTTCGTTCATTCAGCGGACACTTTTATCCAGAGTTTCTGTCAGATTCTTAAGAGGACCAGAGGGGCGGGACTCTGAAGTGGGACTCCCAGCCGGGTCGTGCGGCCAACAGCGGGTTACAGCGTGAGGGACGTGGGGCACCGGGAGCTCCTCCTGTCCAACGTTGGTACAGATCCCGTCTCTGCCAATCAGCAGGCTCACCCCCGCGTCAGCGTCTGTGTTGCATTGCGTTGATCACGCACCTTCCACGGAGGATTTCCATCCTGGCCAGAAAAAAAAAAAAAGTGGCTCGTAATCCGTTTATGTCTGCATTTAAAGCCGAACGCGCAATCTCTCGCTCGCCGCGTTCTCCCCGAGGTAATCACATACTGGGACCTTAAATCTCGTGTTAACACCAGGGCTTACAATGAGTCACAGCCCGAACCCTCTGAAAGGATAAACGCTTTGATTAGACTTCACTTTCTTCCATCACTCCCAATTAAAGTCTGAGCTTCCCAACATCGCCCCCTCTGTTCCCCCCTCCCCCCCTTAGTCCGTGCTCCACAGGCTGTGGCACACCGGGGCGGTTGTCCCTGGCACCGTAAGTGGGTCAGCCTCGCTATTTTCGCCCCGCAACACTGGGATCTTTGTGCTCCTGCCCTGCGTAATCTGTCGCTAAGAAGCTGAGGCTGGCAGAGCGGACAAAGCAATGCCTTTTGGGGAGTTTAGCCGCGCCTGCGTTTTCCGCCTTTGTTTCTGTCAGACATGCTCATCTCTGTGGTCCTGGTCGTGTACACGCCCACTACCTGGTCCCGGTATTCTTGCTGTGGTTTGCATTTTTGTTTGAGTTTGAGTTTAGTTCCTCCAAACGTTCGCCGGGCTGCTCCCCTGTCCCACTCAGTACTGTGTAGTGGGGCCCGCTCCCCTGTCCCACTGTCAGTACTGTGTAGTGGGGCCCGCTCCCCTGTCCCACTGTCAGTACTGTGTAGTGGGGCCCGCTCCCCTGTCCCACTGTCAGTACTGTGTAGTCAGGCCTGTCCCACTGTCAGTACTATGTAGTCAGGCTCGCCCCCCTATCCCACTGTCAGTACTGTGTAGTCGGGCCCGCTCCCCTGTCCCACTGTCAGTACTGTGTAGTCAGGCCCACTTCCCTGTCCCACTGTCAGTACTGTGTAGTCAGGCCCGCTTCCCTGTCCTTTTTATCGGGAGCTAAGGGGGTCGTGGGATTCTTTCTTTTTTATCGTCACTGCAGGGAGCCGACAAGAACCGTAAAGGACCAGACGGCCTGAGCGCCTTAGAGGCGGCCGAAAGCGATGCGATCAAGGCCCTCCTGAAGTGAGACCCGCGGACGGACAGACGGACAGAACCTTCCTCCTCCCTGCTTCGCCTGTGTGTGGGCTTTGTTTGTTAGCTTTGGGGTTTCTGCTCTTGTTTTTATCATTAGGGTTTTTTTTTTTTTTTTTTTTTTTGTGGGGGGGGTTATTTAGTTGCCGCCTCTTCTGTGATTAGTGAATGGGACCCATACGTCGAGCCTCCGTTAAGGACCAAACATTGAGGGACACCTCTCTGCACCTGGAACCCCAGGTATCACTCCACAACCCGGGCTCTTGCATATATTCTAGGAGTTAGTGCTTAGCCTTCTACTGTCTCTTCAATCCTGTCCCCGACCCTTTCTTGCTCAGAGAGTGGGAGATAAACCATAATAATGCAGCTGTTTTTTTTTTTCATTATTATTATTATTATTATTATTATTATTCTATTTCATATACTTAAGTACTGTAAGCCAACTTTGTCACAGTTTCTATGAACAAACTGAGGAGTTAAGAACTGACTAATATGGATCCTGAGGACATGTGGCCCATTGGGCTTTGTAACCGTACTCCGGGGGCAAGTTGGTCGATCGGTGCTGGAGTCCAAGGCATTTCCTCCTCCTCTTCCTCCTTCTCCTGCGCATCGACCACATTAACACTATTACTGTGGGGGCAAAATGATGAAGACCTCACAGGTCAAGTCAAGGGGCTGTCTCTCTGGTCCTGACGATTGAATCATCAACGTTTCCCAAATTTTAAGCATCGATTACTTTAATATAAATCACTGGACAAGTGAGTG
Source organism: Hiodon alosoides (assembly GCA_025775065.1). Lineage (NCBI taxonomy): Eukaryota > Metazoa > Chordata > Actinopteri > Hiodontiformes > Hiodontidae > Hiodon > Hiodon alosoides. The sequence continues at coordinate 3,139 of JAOYSI010000354.1, read as the reverse complement.
TCTCGTGCATAGTGAAGTGTGGCTTTTCCCCTCTGACGGAGAGAGAATGTTTTCAATTTGAAGTGCCTGTTTGCCGCAGCGTTTGTTTTTCGTCACTGTTTGGGTTTTGAGCGGACGGGGTTTCTGGGGGGGGGGGGCGAGCTGGGGCTTCTCCTTTCTGCCGCTCACCCCGGGTTGGGTTGGGTTGGCTCCCCCTTGTTGCCGCTGCATGTCAGAGTTGCTTCTGCGCTTAGGCCGTTTGAAAACCGTTGCTCTTCTCTCTCTTGGTTGTTTAACACAAAAAGTGAAAATGCAAAGGTGCATAACGGGGAAAAAAAAAAAAAAAAGATTTGTATCTTGCATCATCGTGAGAAAAAGTTAATAAAAAAAAAAAAAACCTAAACGAAAGATCCGGGTGTTTTTATTTTTCTTCTTGCCTCTCTTCAATGTGCAGGATGGCGTGAATGTCTCGTTCGCTTTTCGTTGTGAATGGCGGGTGGACTGGGGTGAGATTCCCTCTCTTCTGTCATGGGGGTCTCTGCCGGCTGTTTCCACAGAGGCCGTTGCGCCCGCTGTCAAATCCAGCCAAGAGAAAGGCGCCAGATGCTTGCCCTGCCACACGCGTGATGGGGACTGCAGAGCAGAGCGTGCCGCCGTCTTAATTAACTCGCCCGCTCCTGACAGCTGCAGACCAATTTATGGCTAGAGCTATGTTTGAAGATGTTCCTTTTACTGAAATAAAACATCTGATTAGTTTTCTTTTTCCAGTGTTACTTTAAATATGTTTAACTTTCTGAAAGTGAAGAGGCGTCGGCATGTTGTCGGACGTCTTTGCCCTGTGTCGCTCGCACTTCTCCAGCACAATCGGCCCACCCGCCGGTTTCGTCCTGCCCCCTGCGGCCACCCTGTTACCTTCCCGTGAATGTGGGTTTCATGGTCAGCTCCTCTCTGTGCAGGCGGCTGGCCGTGACGGCAACTCTCCCCGCGCCCTTTCTGCCTCTGCGGCAGAGCGGCTGAGCCTTTTCGCGCGGGGCGCTCTCGCTGGCAGGTGGCCTGTGTATCTGCGGGCTGAAGGGTGTTAATCATTGGGAGAGGTGAGCTGGTGACGAACTGTTCCGCTTCAATACCGCTGCTCTGCGGAGCCTGGTCGTGACATTTAAGTCTGAAGACATTTCAGACTGTGTGGTCCTGCCTCCGGCCTGAGGATCCGGTCTCTGCCACAATTTAGTCATTTATATACCGTAAATAATGCATACTGTTTAGTTTAGTGGTTAGCATATATATACTGCTAAAATAATATAGATCTATAGATATACCATGTCAATAATAGACAAGTAAAGATATTCTCAGTTCTGGCCGTTCTGCACAGCCAAATGGGAGGAAAAAATGTATTTAATTGAAACGAGCAAGTGCATGAGCACGTGAGCTCAAGAACTGGGCTGCTGTTGGTGGGTGGTAGAGGGAATGAGAGCTTTTCCCCTTGTGCCGCTCGAAGGCTGCAGGCACGTACACCAGCCTACTGGCATGTCGGACGCGACTGGACGTCTGGACGAGTTCCCGGGGCAAACCGCTGGAGCCACGAGCGCAGCGCGATCGCGCCGCTTTCTCGCCGCCTTTTGGCTGAGATGAGGGAGCGCAGCTGCGGCTCTGAATCAGTCCCGGTTTGTGTGCGGGCGCCCGTTTCGTCCCACTGAGCCTTCTGAATAGGCGGCGTGATTTTTTCAGATGGCTGCGGGTTGTTCTGATTGGCTGATCAGCCGATCTTTGGGGCGCCTCCCTGGGTTTGTGGCGAAAACAAGATTAAATGCCGTGGGCTTTAGGGCACAAGCATCTCGCCACCTACTACCTCAGAGTTGAACTTAACGTCGCTGTTCGCGGGACACACAACAATCCACAATATTAACCTAATATGCCCCCATTATCCCTGACGACTCTGTGTTTATTAGCTGCTTTTAATGATTAACAAAGTTATGTGAATTTCGACTCTTGTGGACAGTCGAATCCTTGAGAAAGCTGCACTACTGTACAGCATTTCTTCAAAGCCATTCTCTCCTCTTCGGTCCGACCCTTGAAGGCATCAAAACTGAGTCACGGCCCTGATGGATTTTTGCATCAGAAAGTCCCTGCTGTACGGCTCTGCTGTTTTGGGCTTTATTTTGAAAATGTGCTACTGATGAGAAATGGCGTATGGATCCAAATCCTTGCTCGAAGACCGTGAGCCTGATATATGTCTCCACCTGGTGGTAAAATCTGAGAGCTGCGGCTGAGATCCGCCGCCTTCCTCGACTAGATCGGCCTCCCATTGTTTTCGACACAATTGCAGACACATTGCAACAGGGATGAACTTAATTTACTGAGCTCTATTGATAATAGATTAATTATACATTATGGTAATGAAACATGGCCTACATGGTCAGCATGGAGAAAAAGCCTGAAACGGCAGACGGATTGCTAAGTGTACCGTATTACAGAGATAATTGCCAGCTGTGGTCATTAATACACCCCCCACCCAGCCAGTTTCCCATCACGCTATGCTATTTGCAACAGTTGCTACAGTAACGCTAATTTGGTACTGAAAAAAGCTTATCATCAGCCAGGGTGAAAATGGTAATTTATGGAAATCAAATGAAAATGATTATCATAATTAGTATTTGTCTTTCTGATCAGTTCTGCAAGTGTTTACGTCTATATTTTATTCTGACATTGACTTATTGTCATTAACCTGTAATATATATATATATATTTTTTGTGCATGGTTTGCTCACAATCTATATCTTACTACCTGGGCTCTAGTTCACTTAACCGTTTGGACTACAGCTCAGTCAACCATGAAATGGTCTGTTAAATCAAACCGTTCCCCCTCGTGCGCCATTGCATCTGAGCGGGTCCTTTTTGTGTTTTGCCTATAAAATGCATTTGCAAGCCAGGCGACACTGTACCTGTATGAGCCATGGTTATTTTAATGTTTCACCTCCTGAGTTATGCCCTTTCTAAAGTTGCCCCTTATATAACATACTACGGTAATGACGTGATTAGATTTTCGGAACATTTTGTTTCGGATTTGATGTATAAATACTTGTAATTTTTTTGGAAAGTGCAAAAGCATTTGCTTTTAAACCTTAATTCTGGTAATATCTATAAAAAAAAGGCTTATATATAT
>JAOYSI010000353.1:13266-43634 GCA_025775065.1 Hiodon alosoides | reverse complement strand
GAGAGTGCAGACACGGTGTACACTCACAGTGTTTTATCATGAGAGAGTGTAGACACGGCGTACAGTCACAGTGTATTATCACTAGAGAGTGCAGACACGGTGTACACTCACAGTGTTTTATCATGAGAGAGTGTAGACACGGCGTACAGTCACAGTGTATTGTGTACTCATGGTTCGGCACTCTAGTTAATCGGTCAGGCCCATTTTTTTCCCCTTTCTGTTGATGACTAATCGTAACGCAACTTATTTATGTGAATTGTAACTCACTATGCTCTGAAACACATTTGTAAAACTAGGGGGGATAGTGATACAATTATTTATATGGGGGACAAAGTATAATTAGATCAGGAAATTACATTATAATATACATAACGAGTATTAGTTTGCAGTGTAAGCTAATGTGAGCTGATGTAAAAATAGGAACCAGTCTGGAATAATAAAATAGCAGCTATTAGGTAAATGAGTATTACATAACGGGAGAAAAGTGGCTCTTGAATATCCACAGAGCGGCAAGACAGCTAATGGCGAACTGACAATAACTTACTGACAAATAATGAGCAAGTAAATGTGAAGAGCCTGTAACAGGGATGTGATGCTGCGCAGCACGGACCTCAATGGCTAATTAGGGCACTCTCCGTTAACTCACATTTCCCTCATCATCCAGAACCTGGATCTGGCCTGAGTCGCACAGCTTGACCACAGCACCGATGGGGACAACAAATTCCCGGCCAGTCTTGAGATCCAGCCACACATAGTCCCCCTGAAACAGAACAGAAACCCATCAGAGAACCAATCTGTCCGTCTGTCTGTCTGACCAGCGCTTCTGTCGTTCATTAGCAAATCCATCCACTGATACATTTCTGATACAAACTGTTTTTATCTTTCATTTTTACAATGGAATTGTCATAACTTGCTGAGCAGATAGCATATTTTCTTGAGAGAATCAGAAAAAAACAGAAAACTCAGAGACAATGTATTGTATAATTCAAAACTATTGCAAAAATCTATCTAAAAAGATTTACATCTGTATGGATGTCTGCATTTAGATTTTCGTAATAAAGACATTCTTATACACAGTGGTTCAAGGTCCCAGGAGGGGATGCCATTGCGGGGGTTATCGCCAGAGAAAGATACTCAGTATGAATCGCTTCATTGAATAGTATAAGAGGATCAAGTGTAATACTGTAAATTAAACAAAACAAAACCAAAAAAGTAATGAGCAAACACACACAATCCTCTTACTACTGTCAACGAACAGGGTCTCACTTGTAAGTTTGATCAGAGCAGGGATAACAGAGCCTGTATACATACCCTAAAGCCAGAATGACTATTCATTAAAAGGAACTTCTAAAATGCCAATGGGCCAAGGCGGGTTGGCCAACTTGGAATCAGAATCTTAGTTAAAATTCTCATTCTTCCTTTTATGATACTAAACTGCTGTCGGGGCAAAACTATATTATTCTAAAATACTATAACCATTAAAAAAATTGTTTTATTGAATGCCCCAACAGCACGTGTAATTTCATCCAAGTGAACGACTATGTAATTGAATTCCCAATATAAATCTTTACCGTGTTTTCCAAGGAGTACGTGATCTGTGTACATTCCTGAACCTTATCCACCCTCGATAAGCAGTTTAGATACCACAATGCAAGGCTAATCTTAAACAAATAATAATAGATAATAACACGAATATACAGTGTAACAGACAAGCACAGTAACAGCATTAAAGCTAAAAAACGGGGCTTGGGTCTTTCAATATGTTCTCACACTGCCAGAACCCACACGCACACGGATGCACACACACACACACACACACTTCTCAGTGTGACTGTCCTACCGGTAGAAGGGTGCTGTGTTTGAACACAGTGTTGACATTGCGAAGCAGTGCCCATTTAGCTTGGTCTTTCTCATACAGTTCAACATAGTCCCGTCGTTTGTACATTTTTCAGAGCCAAAATGTCTTCCATGAAGACCCTCGAGACGAGAGCAGCGTCAGCGGGCCAGGTGTGATCACCTCCCAAGCAGGTCCCGCGCTTACACGCCGAAAAATTTCAGTATTTAGATAGATACAACCCGGGCAGTAGGACTTTCACTCCCAATGTGGAGTTCCTGCTAGATTTCCCACTGACAGTTGGTAACTCCTCAAAGGTGGGGTGTGGTGTGAAACCAATCCCTGAGCAAGTCGCCGGGCTCTGTGAGAAACAGAATCTGGAAACAGCACTGGCCTCTGTGTGGCCTTAACTGACTGACCCCAAAGACAAAGCTTTCGCTCCCCTTCCGAGAGTCCAACCTCCAGCGGCCCGCGTGAAGCACCTGCGACGGCTGGGTGGCAAACGGGCGGCTCTGCTCTCAAAATATATGTCTTTCTAATTAACTAAATATCCCCATTGGCAGATCAATCTAGCGTCAATGAGAACCCTACACCGCCCAGCACAGCTGTCAGTCCTGTCGGGCGCACAGGGCCAGCACTGCACTATCCTAGCAACCAACATTTAAATAATTCATTTAGTTCTGTTTGTTTTTCTTTTTTCTTTTCTTTTTAAATACTGCTTATCTGATAATGGCTGCCCCTCCCGGCTTTCTTCCAGTGCAATTTATCTTTGGGAGTGTAAAAATTAATGCACCTGGAAACTGCGGAGACATTTCTTTAACTACTGAACGTGAATCAAGAAACACGACCAAGTGTGTAACTCAAATTTTCTTGCATGCAGGTAAAACGCGTATGTGGGCGAGACAACAGCTTCCTTATAGCTGACTTCATATTTAAAATATAAAACTCAGTTTAACTCCCAAAACTGCTACCAAAAGAACTACAAATCCCACAAAACAGGCAATCGGGCCCTACAAAACCAGCACCCCCTTGTTAGGAAAGATTTATCTTTGTGTTCAGTGTTCATTTTCCTGGTTACTGATGCATCTAGGATTTATGTTAACTCCCAGTGTCCCATGCAGTCGGTATGTTTTATTTTGATCATAAATTAAAAATGTATTTATCCGATTTCCCTGGCTGAGCCCTGAGCCCTGAGCCCTGAGCCCTGAGCTCTGAGCCGTAATGTCTGGCAATAAGCAAGTGGGATAAAAGGTTTACCCTTAGGTTAACAGCTTCCATAACTGAAACTTGACTTGAAACAAGGAAGCCCTGAAACTTGATATATTATAATATTATTCAATGAATTATTATGTGTTTAATATCTTGGCATTAAATATTGTAAATATAGGAAATGTTATAATAGATGTTGTGCCATAAATTTTAAATGTAACAATATTAATATAAATTGGATTGTAAGTACTGCAGTAGATAAAGTACACCTGACTTTAGGGAGACAGATAGTGCCTTGTGAACTAGCTATCGCCAATTAATATTTAAACCGTGATGTCAACTCGTTGATCCTGCCTGGACTGATGGGGATAGGGAAGAGCAAGCGGGAGCGAAGAGAAGCGGCGTTACACCACAGAGGAACTCGATCTGTCTTGGATGTTGCATGCGGTGCTGTCAGGTAATACCTGACGTCCAAAGGCGCTAACAATCGAGGCTTTTTAAATATTCAGCAGGCGCTCCACTGTTATCAATTCCACAAACGGGAAATTAGATGAGTTTGTTCAGGTGTTTTGACGGTATTTCTTATTTTGTGTCGGGCTACATAAAAGCTCAGCCTAAAACACAAACAGAAAAAATGTCGCACCACGTTAATCAACTTAAAAAGGTTAATCATAAGAATAGGTTTTGTTCAGTTTGTTAAATTTGTTCAATTTTAATCAACTATATAATCGTAATTTATCTCATAAAAAACTCGATTAATAAAATAGTCAATATTATGGACCAATTCTTTGATAAAAACCTCTTTTTTAACTCGTTAACTTGGGTCACCATAATTCCCCACAAATAACATTACAACTGTACATATCGCCCCCTGCTGGCTATGTTTGTATATTTTTGTTTTGGTGTCTTTTTTACAGCCGCTCCATAATTGCCGTTTGAAGGTAGCCTATACTACAACTGTTCTGACACTTTCCCACCAGTGTATTGGCCTGTAAATCTTGGGTAATTATTTGTTTTGATTAATTAAATTCTCCTATTGGTAAAATGCTACACTACGTTATTATATGTTCCTGAGAAGGACATTTGAAATCTTATTGCAATAATAATAACAATACTAATTGTACGTGTGTACAATATTACATGTTGATTATTATTATTGTAATCTTATCAATATATTTAAATGCTTTTAACTAATATTTTGTACTTAAAGTCCTACACATGACAGATCTGCATATATGACTGTAGATATTTCCCCTCACATGCTGAGTTTATTACTTGTGGTGTAGACTAGTATAGTTCAAACAAAAACTATGACTAACACTGCTTTCTTCACCTGAATATGGGTTGGGTTTCCTTTTCAGCATTTGAACACTCCTGTGTCCTTAGCTCTTTTAACAGCAAACTACACATTGAATGCCAGAATGCAGTGTTTTGGAACATTTGTTAACTCTTCTGTTCTGGTTTATAGTCACTCATGCAATCACAATAAATGTTGCTGGCAATTTGAAAAGAATTCCGATCTGGGCGCTGAAATCAGTCCAAGAGTGAGTGCAGGCCAAGGGATCTGGTTCCTTCAATAAAACATTTATTAATTCCCTGCTAGGACATAAAACTGACCTGCACTTCAAAATCCTCCCAGCTGAAACAAGATAAAATGCTTGTGGCATATCGGCCATAGTTCTTTCTTCTCAAAACTGCATGCTCATAACATTTTTCTTTAATCTAGACAGAACGGCTTTATGGTGGAATTTGATTTAAATGGCCCATACCCAGGATGGGACTTAATTAGCATTTAGATGGAAACACAAGTCAAAGGTTATGGGCGTAAAGAGACAGTTTGTCAAATGAAGGTGACACTTGACACTTAGACCATTTTAAATAAAAGCTGTCAATCTTCTTATTGCCCTTTAAACTCCACTACAGCCCATGAAACCAGTATAATTGTTAGGTAATTTATCACTCACCAAGGTGCCCAATATTTTGATTTGGTGGGTATATTTATAAAAAAGCATTACCTCTCTTTTCGCAGCTTGCATTCCTAATAACAACAATGCAAAAATCCATTCCAGTCAATTCACAGTTACGTACATAATTACTGAGCAAAATTCTACTTTAATATTCAATATTGCTTAGTTGTCCCTACAATATCAAATTACTGTTTTTAGACTGTTTTTCATTTGCCAACGAGGTGAGAAAAACTGAAATAACAGTCGTCTGTTAACTGTCCTCTAACAGAGAAGCCTAGCGCAGTTATATTTATAGTGTGATCTGAAAGGGGCAGGGAATTCTAAAGCAATTACTTATTCAAAACCTTCAAAGATAGAAATATAAGCAAATCACCAGAACCTGTAAACGCCAACACTGGACTAAGTTTTAGCACTAAGCTAAACAATGAATCCTTTGAATCAAAAAAATATGCTCAAATACTTGAATACTGGCACAAAGTTGTTTTTTGATCAATTCGGTACGTCTAAAAAACAGGGGAGGGTTCAGCCCAGCTGTGCAGTTAACCCTGGCTTTGAATCTGAGCGAAACAAGCGGTGAACGAATCGGAACGAATCAACTCGGTTACCTTGGAGTGAGTGGTGCATTGGTGGGTCAGTTTGTGTGTTCCCCTGCCCCGGTTCTCCATGGCTCCCTGGTCTCCTGTGCCCCTGTTCACTGCCATGGCGACGGCATTTCAGAACTTCCCAATGCCCGTCGCTGGCCAAGAAATGTTAAAAAAAAAAAAAAAAAAACTCTTCTCTTTTAATTCCACTCTTTTGGTTTCTTCGGTCTCTCGGGCCAGGGCCCACCTCTTAAGTTTGGGCACTTCTTCCTGTAACGCTAGTCTGAAGGTGAAGGGCAGAGGGGGGCGTGGGGGGACGAGGGGCACATTGTGTGGGGCAAAACAAAGGAGGGGTGTCCGTGGGCGGGTGGAGATGATCGAATGGGGAGGCAGCTCCTGTCCCAGTTTGCCTGCACAAATCCAAACTCCTGCGAACGTCCGACGCTCTTCCCATCTTTGTGAGGCGCTGTCGGGGGCAATTAGCCGTTCAGAAAGGCTGATGAGCCCAGGCAGGCCTGGAGCTGCCCGCCGCTGCCACCGGGGACAGGCGGTCGCTGGAGCGGAAAGCCGATCTGGTCTGAAAAGGACCACCTTGCGGGCCTTCCCGAGTATGCCGTGGCACGGCGCTGTGGATGTCTGAGTAACTGATGACGTCATCAGTAGACGGACGTGGGGGGGCAGGGGATGTGGTCTCACAGAAGAGCCACGGGTGGCATGAAGCCAACACGCTTAGTTAGTTAAGTTATTTTAATAATTAATACGGAAGGTCAGAAGGACACGTATGTAACAAACTGAAGTGCAAGAAACAAACAAACAAGCATGGTCGTAAGCTTTCATTCCTCTCCTATGAGTGGCCACAAATCAAAGGGCTAAACACTTTAGCTGTTCTGGCTGTGCAGGGCTCATCCAATGCGTCAGTTGATTAATTCATTAATGAGGGTTATTTACGGATGGGAGATTAACACTGGGCACCTTCCAGGTCTTTACCACAGGCCTGCTGTATGGTTCAAAGGTAAATCAGGGGTGTCAGATGTGAGGGAGGGTTACGATGATCATCATCCCGGTGACAACGTCCTTTGTGTCCACAGTAACTTGATTGCTGTCCCTCAGAAACCCAGGGAAGGGGGGGGGGGGGTTGCTTTAACATGGCCACCGTCCACTCCAAGTGACTGAGGGTTCTCCAGAAATCCTTACTGTTTCAGTCAGTTACGGTCACCCGCTGGCATAAGCCCACGCAGGTTTCTGCAGATCTTCAGCACTCTGGGGGCACATGGTGTGTCATGGTTCGTGGACAGCTTGATGGATTTGATGCAGCCTTAATGAAGGTGAAAATCTCTTTTCCCTCGGTGTTGGGAATGGAGCTGAACGACGAGAACGAATGAGAGATCCTACAGAAGTGCACGAACGGTTACGATGAGTGAGAGAGACGAGTAACGGAAGACCGAAGGTTTATGGGAAGACTGACAAGGTTCTGAGCGTTTCAACGCTTGGGAGGAGAGGACTGATCAGCTTAAAGATAATTAGACTGCCGGGTTTAGATTTCTGGGAGAGGGTTTATTCCGGGCATCCGCGTTTTTTACGCGCGCAGTGATCAGGGCAGACTATAACACAGTGCCCCCTGCGAGTGACATGAGGCCGCCAAACTTCTGAACACGCACTGTCTCGGCCTTTCTGATTCATGCCTACTGCACATTGTCCCCCTGGAGCCTTTAGACTTAATCGCAACACACTGCAGACAGCATGCACGTTCTAAAATGCAAGCTCAAACACACACTCCCACATACGAAGACCCAGTAGACATTGTCACCCACATATCTTGGCCCTCTCCCCTGTACAAACTCTCAGTCTGTATGAGGAATCCAGGAACAAAATAACTTTCAACTTAACAGTACAAACCAACTGAATCCCCATTTCAAAAAACAAGAGGAAAGTGTAGGAGCAGAGTCTTTACCTGCTGCAGAATGACCATGGTTCCTGTTTATAACTGGACATCAGAAGTCACCGCGCAGGACCTGCAGTAGTGAGGAGGACAGAGAGAGAGAGAGAGAGAGAGAGAGAGAGAGAGAGAGAGTGAGGACCTCCTGTGCAGCTTGCGAAGGAAGCTTCCGGAGCCCGGGCCACCAGTCAGACTCCAACCCCCGCCAGGCCAGCTGCTTCTCATGTGACTCCACCGACAGACACAGCGTTGCCCCAGCCGCGGGGGAGAGGGGGACCCTCGGGGTGAGACTTCCCTCCGGACACGCAGCCAAGCCAAGCCACGGGACAGTATGCGGACGTGAGGCACACCCGGGTGCTGTCAGCTGCACTTCCGCAAGACCTGCCCCAGTGGGGAACGCAGCGCCTTACATAAAAACCAGTTAATGATCCAACCGTCAGCAACTGGGATATGCAATGCAATAGAATGCCGTCTAAACCGCAGAACCCTCCATGGAACATTTACAAGGATGAGTGGACTTTGGTCTTTTAAAGGTTTCTCGTTTGGGCAGGCTTTCCATTTTCACTACAATAACACAATGTCACAACATGTCATTTTAAATAGTTTTGCTGCTCCTATTGTGCAGCCAAGCATCACCCTTGATGCTATGGAATTTACAGTGGATTTTATTTATTCATAAATCTGCATATGTTTTTCAGTTAATAAATATCAATACAGAATGAAGTTCTGGTTTTTCTCCACAGTGCGAGGAGGGTACTCCTAAACTAACCACTTCTCCTCCTGTGTGGACATCCGCACAAAGTAACGTCCTCCACCGGTGTTGGACACCACTAGGAGCTGATTGCAAGGACCCTACTGTTGTATCACCAGAGCCATTCTCTCTGCGACCCCTGTATCTGCATCTGTCCTTAACAACGCAGTCCACAGCGTGCTGAAAACCAGCACGTCAAGTAAGAGCAAAACTTCAATTTGCATTTGAATATGCAAACCTGTCCCGTTCCTAACTAAGGATCCATCTCTTTACAGCTGCCCGGAGGTGCATGGGAGAGATCAGCGGGGAAGTTTCAGTGGGAAGTCGGAGTGACGGATACCCAGCGCAGGCTGTTCTGAATGCCGGCGGAGGATGACTGAGGGCCTGCAAAGCGCTTTGAGGGCTCACAGCGGGACCGTGGACCAGTGATGCACTGCGCAAAACCGAAATCTCTCCTCTTGTTCTGGCCTTGCCGCTAACCGCCGTTTCATTTCCTCTGCGGCTCTGCCTCCACCGGCGATGGCACGGAGAAGTGTGCTGAACCCACTTTTTTTATTGAAACGGGGATTTCTGAACTTTTCTGAAAGATTCTGCACTATCCAGTGGGACGATATCTCCTCCTCCTCTATCTAAGTATGGCTGGGTGCAACTTCACTACCTTAAACTCCAGACAACCATTCAGGAAGGGGAAACCTAACTAAAATATCCTTTTTGGCCCCATTTATTTAGCGTACGTGGGGATCCTGATTTAACGGTCTGCCCTGCCTCATTCTGTGGCTGCATTCTGCTTCATCGTTAAACAGCAGCAGGCTGGTACTTACAGCTGCAGCTAAGAGGAGGGCTGGTATGAAACAAGGCCCGAACCTCAGCTGTAGAGGAAGCAGAGTGAAAGTGAGGGAAAGTGGAAATCTGTTTACATGAACGGAGCCCCGGTGGCGGAAGCAGAGATTGCATCTTCGTGTCCGAGTGAGTTATCACACATCCAGCTACGGGACACTAGCGGCCTCATGCTGTCTCTCGTGCTATGGAGGAGCGGTCACTGCAGAGGTATAATGACTACACGTTTGCTTCATGATAGAAGGCTGTCCCCATCTCTCTCGTTCCAGTCTACCTCGCTCACTTGAGCGTGAAGCTGAATGCCTGCTGGTCCAACTACTGAGTGCTGGTTTTATCAGAAGCATGATGCGTGGAATTTGGCCTGGAAAAATAAGGTGCAAAAAAAAAAAAAAAACAAACTGGTGAAAATGGGTTCAGACTGTTGATATAACCTTTCTTAATGAAAGTTTTACTTATCTTACCTAGTACTTAAAGCCAATAATTAATAGTTTTATTTCCACAATATATCTTTCTAATTTTATATGATTTTTTCTTTTTTAAACCTATACCCCTCGCACCCCCATTTAAATTTAAATTACTTGAATTCATAAAATGAATATTAAGTGAAGTTTGAAGTTTATAGGCTTACACACGTATCAAATTTGCGATTTCAATTATAAATTATACCGAGAACTAGAACCAGTTCTGTGGTTCAGAAATATGGGAGTGAACTCAGGACTTTGGGACCTAACTGCCCTCTCTCAGATCTTGGATTCTCAACCTGCTCTCATTCCAGTCCTTGTCAGGTTGCCATGGTAATCTATGCAAACAGCAAAATCTAACAAGAAACCAACATATGAGGTTGAAAGCCTTGTAATTACGGGTGCCCTTTTCCCAGTCATCTTTCCTTATGGTCATAAATTGTCAACCCTTAACTTTCGTAACAGAGATTCCCTGTAATAATATAACGGCACTACTCTAGCCATTGCTTATCTTCTCTTGTTTGTAATAACAAGCGATATTGATATATGCACAAGCTGTGTAACTTGCACTCCTTTAGAACGGCTCCCAGCCATGAGCCCCAGCTCGTTTCTCTTACATGAGCAGACAAAACAGACAAAAGGGAACGACTTCTTGCTGGCGGATGGGATGTCATTGCCCCCTGCGCTGGGATCTGCGTTATCACAACAAGCCGTGGAGAACTCTTTCAATCGTAACAGTTTAGAGCATTTCCCCCTGAAACACTTGCGTTGCAACGCCGCAGTTTTGCTGTTATTTTAACGTGTTCTGTGTAAGATGCAGATGTAACTGCGCACGTCTCCCCGTTCCAGGCTCCCTCCGGTTATGTTACGCATCCTACACCGGTGGAAAGGAAGTGACCATGCCACCCCAAACTGGTAATCTATTTAGGACACGCTGCAACAAGCAGGCCAATTGTGACTGCAGGCTGCGCCCCCCACACCGCCATCAATATTTCACAAAGCAATTACAAGTGTAGAGGTGTGGAAACAATGCAGGCAGGAGGCGGTCAGTGTGCAGATCAGCTGCGGTCCCAGAATAGGGCACAAAGCGCTCGCCCATGCTTTAGATTCAGCCAGGACGAGACACTTTTAGCCCCCATTAGAGTCGCAATCTTGCTTTCAATCGCATATGTCAAATCACACAAAAAAAAGGAACTGGTCCAATTTTACCTGGAGGCTCGCGCTGTAGTATGTTCGGTCTACGTTTCTAAGTCGTGCTGACCACACCTTGTCCTCCGCTGGAGAATGAAAACTGCATGGTTTTTGGTAAAAGGTCCTTACTTTGCATTTGTTATGTCGGGCTACCCTGGCAAAGCACCAGTGTCAGAGTTTTAACACTCGCCGTCCTCACGCCCGGACTAAAGCAGAGCTTCTTATCCCTGACCACAGGGGGCCGGGTCTGCAGCACAGGCCTGAACCCGGGATCAGAAGGTGGGACGACTGTCAGGAACGGGGACCGGTCCAAGTGCAACGCAAGGGGTTCAGCACCGCACCGCTAATTCCCCTAATATCATTACATCAGCCGAATTGAATGCCATCACTCGTAAAACATCTCGACATCCCACCATCCACAACTGAGTCGCCCGCTGCTCCAAAGGAAGAGACTTGGGATTACTTAAGGGCGAAAACGTCTTTCTGAACAATTTTAACAGGTTGCCAGATAAGCTTAATGTTAAGCAATGAGTGGTGGACACAACAATGTTGACACAACAATCTGAGAGCCTACGCAGTTATGAGTGTTTAGCAGGCAACCGTCCAATCACGGGGGAGGAATGAGGAGACAATATGCTCTAGAGTGGAGCTCTGGGCTTTACAATGCAACTCCCTGTGGTATCACTGAAAACGAGTCAACAATCTATAGGCAGCAGCTAGTTTCCAGGCAAGACGACTCCAGTAACCGAAACCATTTCAAAGATTAAAATCGGTGATCAAGAAAAGAAAAAAAACAAAGCCATGTAACACAATCACGTGTGTTCATTTTTAAATGTACTAAAACCTAAAGGAATTGGTGAGAATCTGTTTGAGACATTTTGGTCGACCAGCTAATTGTTTATAATAAAATTGTATTTTATAGCTAGTTTTTAAGGTGCAGTTATGTGAAGTGCAATTGGAGGATTGCCAAATTTTTATTTGGTCCCAGCCTTGGCAGGAATTAAATTCTCCGCTTTGTTTATTTCTGCAGTGCAGGTATTCCCCTCTCCCAGAATGACAGTAACAGGTTTACAGTAACAGCTTTGTCAACAAAGCGTAATAAATTCCTCGGCAGGCAAATCTCCAAGCCATGGGACATGCAAACCGATTTCTGATTTCCTCCGTACCAACCTTTCTTGATATTTAATAGGTGATGTAATGTTGATGTTGAATACAGGCCAAGCAGCGCAGCCTCTACTTGAATCAGCTACTAGGCATCGCACACTCCAGCCAAGACAACGAGGAAAGGCATGTCTTTCAGCATTTATGTTAACTGATGTGATACCATTTATGTGGACTGGCAACAAAACCAATTTCTCAATGAAGTCTTAGGCAGGTTCCAAGCATGTGGAGTCGGGACGGTTCAGGTTCAGCTGGTTCTGGACTGCAGCATTTAAATCCGATTGTTTTTATAACCCAGCTGGAAGCTGTAATGGACCCCAGCTCCACAGAGCATGAAAACCGGCACCAGAGTCACCGACACTCTAACCATTGTTACCAGCCAGTTACTTGCATTAAAATATGTACCAGAGAGAAACAGTCACCAGGAAGAGATTGGAAACCAGTCAGCAGACTAAAGTACTGTCTGGGCACCCAAGGCCCGTATACTCAGATATCAGCATCATCAAAGCGTAGTTACGGAACAAATCACGATGTTCTCTTTTGACTACTGCAATTTTCCATCAGGAACATGTTCATTAAAACTTCAATTCAAAGTTGAACATTCTCTTCCTTGCGCCATTTTGTGTGGGCTTTAAAACAGGGAAGATCAAAACATATGTTGCCTCAAACTCAACGTCAACTCCCCCCCCCCCCCAGGTCTGGCTCTACGCTAAGAGAAAAAATGTTATCAGTAAGAGGCTTTGGGTAAAGCCTTAAGGAACCATCGTGGCTAAGCCCTATGGCAGCACTCTTACCTCTCAGTGATTCAGGAATGTCAGTCCTCCGTCTCTCGCTGCTGAGCGCCTCGGTGTCTGAGTACACGTCCTCTCCGTTAGGTCCAGGCAGTGGGGGGAGGGGGAGGGGTCAGAGACGGGCTGGGACAGCGAGTTGAGGATGGGTACGCCAGAGAGCGACGGAGGCACCTGCTATTCCGTCGCTGTGGAATTATTCGAGTGACACGTCGGCTCCCTCATTCACTGCCACTGATCCCTCTTAGAGGGAGGGAGGGGTCAGGTCAGCCAGGTGGTGGGGAGGAGGAGGGGTGGCGCCGTGGCGATGAGCTGCGGCCACACTCAGTGGGACCCAAGCAGTCTGCAAATGAAAGGTGTGTGCTGCCCTCATGGGCCCATTCTCAGCCCCTCCTCTCCCCACTCCAGAAGCTTCCCTTCACAGCCAGTTGCTCCATCCTGATTGTCTGCGTGTGGTAAAAAGGTCATGGCTTTTATTCTTAATGAAGGTCGATCCAATTCAACACTCCTCACGCTTAGTTAACTCGGTCTGCAGTTTTTACTTGAGAGCCCGTCCAGACCACACCCTCCTCACTGAGCGTGCCCAAGGCACAAACTGGAGCAGCCAAATCTTTCCACCAAGCCTAGTCGTTTTATTGTTCGGTAAACGCTCTTACGCAGAACGACTTGGGAAGGTTGCAGTTCAACGGCATTCTCCTCTCTCATGGGACGCAAACATCCACATAAAGGACAACCAAATACTTATCACTTTAAAGGCTATGCTGGCCAACTACCGGCTCTGTCCGAGGAATAGCTCATTGGCAATCTTCACGTGTAAACAAGGATATAAAAACAATATCAATATATGTGAGGAAAGGTAAAACAATCAAACTTCAGGACAGTCTGATATGGAGTTTACAAGGTGAATATGTTTTGTGAATCACCGTTAAACGGGAATGACAAGCATAGAGATCAGTAAACCTTTGAGGGGAAAATAAATCCTTCAGTTATATTAACTAGAGATTTAGTAAATGTTCTTCCTGTAGGACAGGGCGGTACTTTGTGGTCCAGAGGGAAAACTTATTCCTCAAGGTGAGGATTTTGTGACCTATGCCTGAAGTCAGAGACATCTTTAAAAGAGAATAAGAATATGGAATTACACTCATCATTTCATCAGTTTAAACCAAATGCTGTCTTGTTTTAATATGCAATTAAATCAAGCAGGACTGTTGAAAGTACAACCAAAAATCATGTAGCTACCTCCGCTGCCAGCAGAGGGCAGCATTGGATTGTGGTGGTCAAGGTATTTAACCAAGAAAAATTTTAGTCTAATTACTCGTTAACATTTTTTTCAACCCAATATTGACGACAGGTGTTAGCAGTACACCAGTTCAAGTACACACAAAGCAATGCAGATAAGGTTGGACAAAATCCCCAAATCTCATTTACTTTTTAAATATGGTTCTGTTTTATTAAACATACATTAAACGTCCTTGTATACACATTGAAATTTGAAAAAATAAAAATAAGCTATGCTTAAGTGCAATTTAAAACAATTTTTAGACTGATTTTTTGCAATAAATATAAATTTATTGTAAATTTTTTAATTGAGAAAAAACTGGAAATGAAAATGAACTAATTTATTTCAAACTCATGACACAAAATGTAAAAACAATCAAAGGTTTGTGTAAAACAAACAACCTGTGATTTAAAGTAAAGCATATTTGCACTCAAATACCTTTCAGACAATTCACAGTAAACAAATGTACTCTGAACCAACCATCCAACAGAGATAGAAAAAAAGTTTAAACGAAAAGTACAAAATATTGATAAAAGTTGCCCGTTACAAAGTATTTTCTGTAGAATAATCGTGCAATACTTTTCCCCAAGTTTCTGGTCAAAACCATTGAGAAGTTTACAAGAGCAAAGCAGGAAATTAGCTTGATTTAGAGATATAAAGTTTTTTTTTTTTTTTTTACATATATATTAGTCTAATTTTCTCACTGGCTGTATGGTACAGATTTACAATATCACCGGCAGGTGATAAGTTAATCAGAACCAGACAACATTATGAAGAATTTACAAAGACAACTATGAATAACATTACACCTATATTAACGTCCTGCGGAGTGTTACATTGTAGAAGGCACATGCAGAAACAAAGGAAACCGGTCAGGTGGATATGAAAGAACCAGGGCCATCGGAAGGTATAGTGGTTAAAGTGTTGTGACCGTGAGGTTGTAGGTTTAAGACCCAGGAGGGGCTTCGTTTCTGTACCCTTCCAAAAGGTACTTGCTGTTAATTCAGACTGTTATTATAGAAACATAAAGGGGTCAAATGTGAAAATCAGTTAAACCGACCTGCAAGTATCCTGTAGTACAAATTGTCAAGTTGTACGTTGCTCTGGATAAGAGACCTGCTTCACAATGATGACCAGACTTGCCACAGGATTCACAGAATGATAATAAAGAGAGCGAGAGTGAGAGAGAGAGAGGGAGAGGGAGAACAGGCAGGCCTTTGAACACAGGAGTCTGTAACACCTTTGGTAAAGAGACAACTCTAGCTTCTCCACAAATCTCGACCCGTCATGTGACATCCACTGCAATATGCTTAGCACTGGGTCTCTGTCGTGTAAATTCAGATCCTTTCCGTTCCATGTGTGGCGATAAGAACACACATTGAAAACACGGTCATTGTAGAAAAGAAAAACCCTGAGATTCCAACAGCAGAATGTACACAGACATGAGAGAAGGAAACAAATGGTAGAAAACTAAATGACATGAATTAAGGGCAGACATGGTACAATCTTTTAATCTTCAATGCACTATTTTCTCAAGACAAACTTAAGGGGAATCATACTGACTGGCTTTGGTTGCAACTGACCCGAGTCACGTAAACATTTTAGTTAGCAAAGACATCCTTCACTCCAGACCATATTTTGTAAAAACTCTGTCAAGGCTGTGCGTTGCTGTCAATATGGATAGTGTAATACGTATTATTATAATGTCTTTCAACTAAAACTTGGCACTGTTGAGGAGAAAAAACAACAACAAAAAAACTAAAAGGAAAAACGGGCAAACATAAATGAACGTGTTTCATATCCCCAGCGGTCTCCGTTGCTGAGGAAACCTAACAATGAGAGGCAGCCTTTACTGCATGCATAAAAAGTACTACCACAGGACAAGGACGGTGAAAAAGTACAGACGTTTCAAGACAGCTGTCAGATTTGGTCCCAAGAAATACTCGATATAACAGAGGCAGAAAGTAGAAAGTGGGTCACACTCTACAAACTGTTACACACACGTCACTGCTATCCTACAGACAATACTGACCATTCATGGCACTCGATGAGAGACTGAGATCTGTGAAAGTCTACTGATGTTAAAGGTCTCCCCAACCCGCCCCATAAAGTGTTGGCTATTTGCTCAGGTTTCTGTTTTCCTCGAAAGGATGAAGCACGTGGTGATCCTTGCTAGGCGGAGGGAACTGAGGGAGGAGAGCTGGAACAAATGGGCGAGTGGGGTCAGGGGCAGGGGTATAATCTACCCACCTGACTGGAGAGAAACCGTAAAACAGACACTTGACACGTGTAGCCCTTATAGACATAACTGGATACATCGGAAACGTGTACAGGATATATGTACAGATGTGCAGATATGTCTGCCTGAGGCTAAGCCGCCGCGAGGAAGAGAGTAAGGCTGTGGCAGGCGAAGGTAGCGGACGCTGGCACAGGGGACGACCGGGCGACCGGGCGACAGGACTCAGATGTTGGTCAGCACGCTGCTGGTGATCAGCCGGACGGTGAGCGTCCCGGGGAGGTCGTTGCTCTGACGATTGCCTTTGTCCCGCAGGTGGACCGTGTGCTGCTCCTGGAGGTCAGTGGGGTCACTGGACAGGGTCACCTGACCCAGGAAGGAGTCGGCGATCACGTTCTTGTTGTAGATCTGTCCCGGCCGCCACAGGTATGGCGAGGAAAAGAGTACGTGGCGGAGAAAGGATTGCGAGAAAGAAAGAATACAGAGGAGAAAGAGAGATGGGGGGGCGATGGAAGGATAATGAAAAATGTTATTATATAGTAAAGTATTAGCCTGATATGACATTTACGCACAAGTGTACACTGCACGTACAAGCCCAAGGCTGCACTGCACGGTTGTGTACAGCATATTAAAGTCACACGCACGGTTGTATATAGCACATTAAAACCACTCGCACGGTTGTGTACAGCATATTAAAGTCACATGTACGGTTGTATACAGCACATTAAAACCACACGCACGGTTGTATACAGCACATTAAAACCACTCGCACGGTTGTGTACAGCATATTAAAGTCACACGCACGGTTGTATACAGCACATTAAAACCACTCGTACGGTTGTGTACAGCATATTAAAGTCACTCGCACGGTTGTGTACGGCATATTAAAATCACACGCACGGTTGTATATGGCACATTAAAACCACTCGCAAGGTTGTATACAGCACAGACATAGTGGTGTAGCGCACGCTAGCATTACAGATTCCAGCAGACATAGTGGTGTAGCGCACGCTAGCATTACAGATTCCAGCAGACATAGTGGTGTAGCGCACGCTAGCATTACAGATTCCAGTACAAACCTCTATATGAATCCCCTCTTTTGCCTTCTTCCTGTAGAACAGGCCCTTGATGTCAAAATCCGGGTTGCAGGTGTCTTTGTGGACTGGGGAGCGCACCTTCCCCCCCCCACAGCGAATGATGACATACGGATCTGAAGCTGAAAAACCACAAATGTCTTTAAAATCGCTTACTACGTTACCACGGTTGCCAGATTCCACTGAGAAAATGAGACAAACCACAGGTATTAAAACGATGATGTTATTTTACACAGTCGCAGGGGGAATGACAAAGTTTTTTAACAGTTTAGTCATCTCGAATTTAAATTCAGGCCACAAGGTGGTGCCAAAATATTTTGTTAATACAGTGTCACTTCCATGTAGCAATTCAAATAGTGGTAGTTTGCATTGGATCTAGATTAATTCCTAATCAGCAATTTAATTTACTGAAAAACTTGATACTATTCAAAAAAGAAGAACAAAGCTCTTCTCACACTGGATCAACGCACACACCATCTTTTATGCACAGGATTATGCCTTTATGATGGTGCATTGCTGCTGAAATCCAATGGCATCTTTTGACTCAACATAGTGAGTTCTCCAATTATTTTCCCTCACGGGGGAGATTTCTCAGAGCAATCTGTGTATCTATAACTATAAAATAAATAGAATGTTTACAATATCTAAAAAAAAGAAAACTTTGAAACCATTACGGAGCGGACCGTTTAGCAGGTTTCCTGGGTTTCCCTGTAGCAGAAAGAAAAGCCTCAACTCAAAAACGGGGAAAAATGAAAAAATAAAGAGAAGCCTGTTCGACTGTTCTACGGCTCGAGGTTCGAGGATCGTTCCAGACGAGGGCGTACTTCCGTTGGAGTCCTGGCCGTGAAGCCCCTCGGCCCGCAGCACGTGCACCTGTGTCACTAGCTGGGGGTAACCGCACATCCCGGTCCAGCAGGTCTGTGGAGGCTCGTTCAGGGTCAGCTCCCTGCAGGGGAGAGGAGGGAGGGCTGAATGGTACGCGTGGACGGACACGCGGACGGACGCACGCGGCGGGACGGGGAGGGGGGGGGGCTGCTTTACTTGCAGTCTGCAGGCACATCAGTGAAGACACGGAGCAGAAATTCCCCCTGCTGGCCGGGGTCAAAGGTGGTGGGGATAATGACGTAGCGCCCCTCCTTCAGCTCCTTCCTCAAAAAGACGCAGCGGGAGTTGATGTAGATGGAACCCCCCACCTTCTGCTGGGTCAGATGCATGCGGTACTTCCGGTTCAGCTCCACCTGGAGAAAAAAGGGGCCCAGTCACATTAGCCTGACCTCACTAGCGTCTGAACCACAGTAATAGGCTGCTTTTTTCTCATATTTATAATACAGATATTCATTAATTACGTACAGCCGCTGTTTCAATTCATAAAGAGAAACGACAATAAGATAAGAAATATGTTAAAACTTAAACTTGAACTTACTAACTTCAGAAACTAATTTTAGTTTTATCTAAAGTAAGGGCCACCATATCTGGCATGAATGTCATTGCCCTTACAGACATGAAGTCATAGTCTAGTTCTTCTAGACGTTGCCCCCCGTATATCTCACCCTGTGAATGTCGAAACCGATAGCCAAGTTCTCCCCTCTGCCTTCCTTGGGTCGGCAACGCCTGTCCTTTTGTTGTAGGCAGATAAGAACCTCGTCTTCCGCCTTCTTTACGTCGAAAACATACTGGAGACAGGAAGATCCAGTGGTATCAGGAACGAGTGCTGTGCACGCACACACGCCCTACATCTTACACTACACACGCCCTACATCTTACACTACACACGCCCTACATCTTACACTACACGCACATCTTACGCTACACGCACACACATGGTACATCTTACACTACACGCACATCTTACGCTACACGCACACACACACGCTACATCTTACACTACACACACACGCTACATCTTACACTACACACACACACACACACACGCGCTACACGCACACGGTACATCTTACACTACACATACACATGCTACAGCTTACACTACACACACACACACACACACACACACACACACTACATCTTACACTACACACACACTACACATACACACGCTATATCTTACACTACACATACACATGCTACGTCTTACACTACACACACACACGCTGCAGCTTACACTACACACACACACACACACACACACACACACACACACGCTGCAGCATACACTACACACACACACGCATGCTGCAGCTTACGCTACACACACACACGTAACATCTTACAGATGCATGCTATGTCTGACACATACACAGGCACACACCTACTAAGCACACAGACTCTAAAAATCTCCTCTCCAGCATCCGTGATCAGAGGTGAACCATAGTATCCGGGAGAACGTCAAATATTCAATCACACACACCCAGACTCTGTCATCTTCATTTAATACTTTCAGGTATGACCCACACTACCGGACAGGTGTGGTTTCGTACCTGTGGGTTCTGCAGGAAGGTGACCTTGTGGTTGATGCAACCTCCAGCACGGTTCGCCAAAGGGTTGTCCGAGTGCACCCAGGAACCACGCATCACCTCCTCCTCCCAGGTTTTGTGGATGCTCAGGTACGAGGTGTTGATCAGCCGACAGAGGATCAGGTCTGTGAAGTACTTACAGAAGTCGGCAAAGTTCATCCTGGCCCGTAGAATTGGCGTGGGGTGGGGGGGATGGGAGAAAGTTAGAGATAGGACCACAGTGGCCCCGAGACTCTCGCACAGAAAAGGAAAATGGGCTATAATTTAACGGCTAGGTTTTCAGACAGAGAGACACTCAATTCACGTCACTTAACAGCAGCAAGTATCGGTAATAAAGAAATGTCTATAACACAAATAAACGAAGGCAGAAACCCACCAAAACTCCCCGTCGTCCTGTACGGTGACCCCCAGCTTCTCTCTCTCGCTCTTGCTCACCTTCTGCCATTCTTCAGAGCTGCCAGGGAGAGAGCAAAATCAAGACTAGGGTCAGCTACAGCTTAAGTAATCCCAGTCGGGGGTCTTCAGGTGTTCAGAGTTTAAAGCATCTTGTGTCGTCCGGCCTGTACTTCAGGGTTCGGCTCATCTTAGCCACAGAGTATTTTGAATTTCAGCGTTTACATCACCGTCTTATCCCCGCTTGCACCGAGTGACTGAAGTTGCTGATGAATGTTGGGGCGTTAGTTAAATCTTCTCGGTACACTGAGTAAAGGCCACACAATTGCAAAGCCCTCCCCTTCCAGGCGAATGATGAATCCCTTATCGTTTCGGTGAAGCAGTCTAGGGCATCCGGCCAATTCATCTACTTTCCTAAACCAAATAAAAAATTTAACGTCCAAAAACCTTGAGAGACACAGTGTCGGGCAGGAGAATAAAAGGAAGGGGAAAAAAAAAAAAAAAGAACAAATTAAAGAAGACAAGTAAGGCCATCTTCTGCCTGATGTCTGGGAACAGAAAAGGGAAGTTTTGCTTTTTATATCGTTCAGATTCAATCACCTCTAGGGCAGAAACGGATCAGGAATCTTAAACCAAGCTGCCAGTTGATGGATCTCTGCATTAGAGTGGAGTGGAGAGCTTTCATTTTGGCAGTGTCAATTCCCCTATCTACTCTCTACAGCAGCTACTCAGCTACTGCTGGTTTTAACCAGTGCATTTCATAGCGCGGCCCGATCAAACGAGGAAACCCCCCAGCATGTTCTACACTAGAAACTGACCCAAGGAAATAAACTCTTCAGTGCCGGTTTTCACCAAAGGGGGCAGAGGTAGAACTAGGTGTATAAATCAGCCTTGGCACTAAAAGTTTGCCCCAGAATCGTTAGCATGCTCTTTACTACCGTTTCAGTGCTGAAGACTTTCTGTTGTGAGGTCGTGGCAGTAAAATTGTGTTTTGGGAAATTTCAGGGACTGTTGTTGCTCCAAACGTTTTCACAGGAAACACCCACAGATCAAAACGATGCTTTGCGCCTATGCTTGCCAAAAGCTTTTGCTGCTATCAAGAGACACGGCATGCGATTGGCCAAGATTCAGAGGGGGCGGAGCTTTCAGGGGTCGTCCTTGGCAATTCTGAACGGAAAGCCAACAGAGTAAGCAGAGTCTGCCCGAGTTGTGATGACAGAGCTCAAATAAGGACAACGTCCAAAATTTAACCAGCTGTAGCAAACGTTCTGCATGTGTGCATACAGATCATCTCCATTAACTTCCAACAACATTACTGTAGCCAGTACAAACTCAGCAATGTTCATCATTTAAAATCTGAAATGTCAATAACAACTTCAGGATTAATATAGAAACTGCCTTTCTCCATCCACTGACTGACACTAGAGTAGGCAGCGGGAGTGAAAGGAGCTAGATCTCCTTTCCGTCACCCCTCCACGACTCCCTCCGTACAGGACGTGCCTCTGAAGGCCAAGAAGCCTAGGGAGGAGGCGCTGTAAACTGCTCTAAACTCTTGACAGGGCCTTGTACAGGGCCCAGTTACGTCACCGCCTCCCCAGTCAGCAGGCAGAGAGGGGCAACCGCCCGCGCTCACAGGTACAAAGAGGCACCTCGTCAACAGGGAGCCACTTGGTGTTTCCACAGGTCTGTGGTCCCAGCAGTCTCGGTGGCAAGACCAAAATTTACACTGATTAAAAAGTGCCCCATCTTACTTTGCACTAGGCTGAGTCATGTTCACACCACTCGACAAGCCAGATCCAGATATAAGCAGGGGACCTGACACTCCTCACACCTCTGAATTCCTCCATGACAGAGGTTCTTGTGCAACTCACACTGGTAAATACACAGGCACAGAACTCAGCCAGCCAAAAACGAACAGGCCTAAACGAGGCCATCTTACAGCGCAGGGATTGTCGTGAGCGGAACACTCCGGACAGGCATATACGCAACTTTAACTTTACTTTAGCTAATTTCTATGCCGTCTTGGGTGAAGGTGATGGACAAGCAAAGAAAGAATGCAAAAAAAAAAAAACACTCCCCCGCAGGACCGGCATGTAACTACAACGACTTACAACACACAGCCTTTAATCCCGGTGCTGCTTCTAAGCCCATCTGCTCAGAAGCAGGGCTCAGGGCCTTCAGCATTCTCACATTCTGTTAACTGCTCAGGAGACGCTTCCTTTTTGTCGGACGGGCTCACAGCGGGTGGTCCAGGAGACCACAGACCATGAACAGCCCTGCGGATGGGGAGCGCGTATCCCCTCATTAAGTCCGATTTATTTCCATCTGTACGTGAACCAGATCAACACTGGCCAGCCTGGCAGATACCACAGCACCATCCGATGGCTTCCTAAATCTTCTGCTCAGTTAAATCCCACACCCTTAGCAATATGCATAACCAATGAGAATTACTGCACAGGTGAATATGTTTCTCCACCTGATTGGTTAAGGAGCTCCAGTAAAAGAAGTCACCTGTCGCTCCAGGGCCCACTCCACTCCTTCTCTCCCCAGGGGTTCCTCATGCGTATCATTGTGAGCTTCTCCGACTTGAAGAAAGCCAGCAGTCCGTGCCCAAGGCGTACCTTCCGGACGTCCGTCACAGCGTAGGCGTGGCCCTTTACCAAGCCGCAGTCCAATCGCGCCTCCATGTCCGCCGAGGTGGTCGCCTAGGAAACAACAAAGCCCAGCCTTGAGAATGCCAAACCCACACCAATTCTTACTCTTATTCCGGCAGAAGTCTCTTCCACATCGAAGGAGTTTTGGAATTACACTGAGGGGAGGGATAAGCCTTACAATTAGATTCTAGGACTGATGTAAACTAATGGTTTAAAAAAAGAAGGAAAGAAACACTCTCTCCTCATAAATAATGAGACCAGTAAATGACGCTATAACTTACTTAAGTAACACTTATCTGTAACTTGACAGTACAACATTTCTCACTCTCAAAGCCCAGGAATGACCCACTTAACCCAATTGAGTAAACAAATAAATAAATAAATAGGAATTCTGTGATATAAAAAGGTTTTCTGCGGAAATCTGCGGAATTTTGTGTAGTGAAATAACCAATTAAAAGGCATAAACAGAGAAAGATGTCTCAAATCAACATGCAACACTATTGTTGCAAATCTGAATGACAATGCTAACATGTTATTACAATTTGTAATGACAAATCAAAATAAAAACCAAAACCAAAAATAGTCAATCTGAAACCAAAAAGCAGGTTTAACAAAACAGAAGGATTGAAATGATGGATTTCTGGCACTGGCAGGTGGGATAGTATGTTGAAATTTCTACTAGCCAAGCGAATCCACTTTTTCCACTATTTAAACTAATAACTCATGAAATCTGGCTGTGAATTTACATAATAGCTGAAAGAGCTGTGATGTTGAACACAGGGTTTTCCAAGTCAGTAAAGAAGTGTCCGGAAAAAAAAACAGCTACAAAAGACCAAACGGTACTCGGTACTCGGTACTCGGTACTCGGTACTCGGTACTCATGCTGTGGATGTCGTGACCCATACCCTGATAGAGCAGCTTATCAGCCCGCCCCGGTCATGGACCTTCAGAACCCTCTCGAACATCTGGTTGCGCGCTGTCTCGTCATGGTCAAACTTGCCCTCCAGCAGATCCACGGGTTCGGAGACGCCGCCCGTGAAGTCCACCAGGGCGTCCGCAGTGTTACCCCCATCCAGTGCTTCATAGCAACCATATAACCTGCAGGGGAGAAACAAGGCAATGGGTTATCTTTGATCTCAGAGCACCGCGGCTCTACGTGACATTACAGATCAGTCCGTCTGATTTGGCAAGATGCCCATCGGTATTAGTTAAAGAAAAATGACATTGAGGCAGTCTACAGTCCTTGTAAGCCATATGCTACATTTGGAATCAGGCCATTCTCACCACCAATTAAAAACACAGTAAGAGAAGCCAATGGTGATAAGGTTAAAGCCCAGGGGACCCGAACTATGAGGACTAAACCTCTGGTTCAGCTTATAGATCCAGCACCCTCTGCGGCTAATGCGCGCTGCGCTTGGCTGTACTTGCTTGGCATACGCCTTCTCCACCAGGGCACTCCAGAACTCGTTCTTGTCGTTGGAGTGGCAGTACACCAGCTGGTTGTTGATGGTGGGCAGTCTGTCATCGATGACCACGTCTACCCAATCCCCAAAACGCCAGAAGTGGAAATGGAAGATCCCGCAGTAAGAGTTTGGTTTCTCTGTGTTCCACTCTTGCTCCTTCCAGTCGGGGATGACCTGTGAGGACACGCACACCAAGCAGGGCGGCATTAGCCTCATTAGCGCCGCCCTCCTGGTAGAGACCTTGGCTTCGCTTCGCTTCAAAGGCTACAAGGGAAGCTGAGCCTCCGTTTAATTTGCCCTACGCGCAACCTCGCCTCAGGGTGTCATCACAATACTGAAGACCAACCAACCCCCAATCATATTTTTCTTGTGTTTATAAGTACTTGTATAACTCTTTATCAAGTGCTAGTTCTGCCGTTGGCTGGACACTGGATATCAAGAGCGATAACGTTCTTTGAAAAAAACAGTTAAAATTTTTAAATTGATTTTCTGTAAACTGTTAAAACTGTAAACTGTAAAATTTTCTGTAGCAAGTTCATTTTTGTGCAAGTTAGATAGCTGTGATTTGCTAGCTAGGAGTACCTGAAATGGCTAACACAGTAGATCACGTATTTGAACAAAAAAATAAAACAGCCATGTTACTATGCCAATAATGTTTTCAGTTCATTCGTCTTTTTAAATCTGTGTCGCAGATTAACAGAAGTTAAAGCAAGAAAAGTTTAACACCTTAACACTCTTCAAGACGCAATCACACTTGGAAAAATAGTCTAAAATTGACCAGGCTTAACCAGCAAGCGGTTTTAAGGAAAATAATTTCCTCCCGGAGAGCATGGCACTGGACCACTAGACTTTAGTAACCTGCCCTTTCAGGGTCTATTTTAACACATTGAACATCAGGACCGTTGGCAACGTCATGGTCATTCTGGAAAGATAGACTATTGCCTAGTATATAAGCCAAGAATCCTTTCAAACCCATTTCCTTTTAAAATAACCAACACAGAGCCCAACGTAAAATAGGTTAAATATAACCAGAAGAAAAGCCACGTTTTTAAAAGTCCCTTTGAAACAAAAAAAATAAATCTAATAAATTCTACAGATGCCCAGAGCTTCCTGCAAAAACTAATTTGGGAAGACCTCCCCAAAACCCCCACCACCACCACCACCACCACCACCCAAAACGTCGAGAGTGAAATAAGTAAAACAAACAAACAAACTACCGCCGGTCTGTCCCACAGGAAAACCCCAGTGTTGCAAGCTCAGTACGTCATTAGCCTTTGTTGCCTAGCGCCACCACGTATTGCACCAAAACCAGCGTTCCCTCCCTCCCTACCTCACTTCTCCTCTCTTCGCTTTTGTGCATCCCTCCCCTCTCGCCGCGTCTGTGCAACACAATCAATAAAGTCTCAAACACAGTGGGCAAACAAGGCTTGCCACATTCTGGGATTGGCCACCGAGGGAGCCGTCGGAGAGAGAGAGCGAGAGAGGACACGGGAGCAGACCTGATGGCCTCACACCTGGAGATACCCTTCCGGGAGGACCCCCAGCTGACGGAGGTGATGCGCCTGCGGGTGCAGTCCCTGCAGCAGCGCGGGGAGAAGCGGCAGGACGGCGAGCGGCTGCTGCAGCCGCACGAGGCAGTGTACCGCCTGGACTTCTCCCAGCAGAAGCTGCGCTTCACACACTGGAACATCCGTCTGGGCTCCCCCGGGAGGCTCAACATCATCGGCACCTCACAACACTGGACGCCCGACCTGACCCACCTGATGACCCGGCAACTGCTGGACCCCACGGGGCTGTTCTGGAGGAGCCCGGAGGACGGCGAGGGGGACCCCGTCAAGTGCTACGAGGCGGACACCCAGGAGTTCGGCGAGAGGGTGGCCGAGCTCGCCAAGATCCGAAAAGTCATGTATTTCCTGTTCGCCTTCGAAGACGGGGCCGACACCAGCAACATCGACTGCTCCATAGCCTTCGACGTGGTCCAGTAGAGAAAGCCCGATTTAACAAAGCCGCTCCAACTAGCCCAACCGCCCCACACAAGGTTAGACCAGTCGGCCCTCTGCTACCGCGATTACAAGTTTGTGTCTTTTGCCCCGCCAACGCTTTTCTCCCTAAACAGCTCTTCGGAAAATGTGCCTGCCATGGATGTCAAAAAAACTCTTTCAGCATACCTGCACTGTAAAGCCTTGTGGCACTGTCAATCACCTCTGTACAGTACTCACTTATTCAATGAATCAGCTTTGCTTTAATGTTTTTCTGCTCAGATATAAAACGCGCTGGGAATCTAGCTGTAAAAAAGTGGATCATCGTGTGCAGGTTCTGGTTCGACATAAAAATACTATTACTCTGCAGTGTAGAAATGCTTTTCCAACTAGCCTACTTTTCCATGTCTACTTTCGCATCAAAGTGTTTTTCTGCAATATAGTGACATACTACAGCAACAGCTACTGTAAAAGTTGATGTGTATCACCGCAATGATAATTGCAATTTTGAAACGGGGCGATTTGGAAACGACTATTTGATTATTCTTTTATCGGATGTTAGAAATCTGTGGTTTGTCACGCTGTCTTGTCATGTGCCGTTTACATATATAAATTGAATTAAAAGAATAAAGCCAATCAGAATGTCCCTCTTTTTTTACATTAGTTGATACACGTAGAGGAAGTTGCATGGAACACACAGTCTACAACGTGAAGGTATCCAAGGCTGCCCATCAAAGACCTCTCCTTTTTAAAGCCACGCTCGCTCCTTCTCCCTCTCTCATGGAAACGCTAAAAGCTGACCAGGGCATCCGTGTCAGTGCACAGGGGGTTAGTCACCGCTGACATACGAGTTTAGCCAGCAGCCAGTTAGTGAGGCTTTCAGTGCAATCAATAGAGTCCCATGTCACACACCCCCGGGTGATCAGGGGGCATGGTTTAATGCAATGTGCTTTCAGGAACTGATCCCAGCGCAGGAATAAGAACCCCACATTTCAGCTAAATTTTTTATATTAGAACGCGTTTTAAATCTTCAGTCCACTCTTCAGTGCACACTGTAGTTCCATTTTAAAACACAAGCTGGTCACAAAATGTGTGGATACAAAGGAAAGGATAAATCTCTTTATTTTAAATCCACACACCAGAGTCACACTTTGCAAACACCACTCCCATCCATTAAAATGTTTCACATATGAGGGAACCTTAAAACCCGTGCACAGCAGAAGCCAAAGGCCGGGTGTCTTACTGACCATGAGCTTTCACCTTCTCCGCCACTAGGTCACCGAGATGACCGCGGTGCCGCCCCTCTCCTCGCTCACTTCCTACTACAATACTCAAAAATCATAAGAGAGAAAATCTGAGAAAACACAGAACATGGACAAATTACACAGGATGCTGATACAGGGCAAATGTGCACGGGTAAACTTAGCGCTACGATGGCACGGGGTGCAAAACGAGACGCTATGAGATGTCCTGCACTACAGCCGACACTTAGCCCACCTTCTCTGTGCATGAATGGATGAATGAACGAGTGAATGAAAAGGAAGGAAAGGGGGGGGGGAAACCAGCAGAGCACAGTACAATTACACTCAGTGAGACGGCAACGCTATCAGTGTCATCTTCACTGAGAACAGCCTAATTTAGTTCCATCACGGCAGGTTGATGGATAGAAAGCTTATGGAGACAGGGGCCAAATAATTACCCTCGCTGCAGGTGTGACCTTGAGGGGCCCCTCACTGTCCACCGACTGTCAGTAAGCACCACCCCCCCCACCCCTCGTGAAAACGGGGAAAACGGACACCTACACAGCCAGCTACAGCAATAAAGAGCGGTTCCCACGGTTACATTTAAAAAATGGATAGGAGCACAAACGTCCAAAAAAATCTAAACAGAACATGCCAACATATACAAAGCTGAGAGAAAGGTGAGGGCTTGATGAGAGATCCCCCCCCCTCCCTCAGCAGCAGCGGCGGTGGTGACAGGAAGAGGACTCTGCAGGCAGGTGGATGAAAACATGGGGGACCTCGGGGGAGGATGTTCACGGGGAGGCAGCGATGAGCGGCCGTTAATGAGGCCTCAGGAGGGAATGGGGTGTCTGCAAGAGGGACTGCTCCGCGAGAGAGAGAGAGAGGGGGGGGCAGAGGAGAACAGTTAATAAGAAAGTTCCAGGACGGATATAGCGCCCTGCAGTCCGACTGACGGACACCCCTCCCCCCACTCGCAGAATGGCGCGGCTTGAGCGTCAGTCACAGAAAATCCTGCCTGCCCGGGCCTCGGCACTGCGTAACGAGACGCGAGACAGCCGCAATTTAACACTGGCTAATTAGGATCTTTCTGATTTCCAGCGCACACACTGCAATGCATTTTAGTAGACTATAATGAGCGTCACCGATTCAGATTTGGGCCAAAGCATCTGACGTTTTTTCCTCATCTTGGTTCAATCCCATTAGTAAATGTTTTCAGTTACCATTTCACTCCATCGTTCCTCCTGTATGAGATTTTCATTCAGTTCCCTGCACGGATTCCCAAAGTTAAACCCATGAATGACTCTGGGTAGCAAGCTGAGATCCTTCCGTTTTTCAATTAAAAAGCGGCGAGAGCCATAAATAAGCTTGGGTCGGGTACGACTGCATTCTAACCATTTGGCACCATATCTGTTACAGACAGTGTGAACGCCTCCCGCAGGTGTGATAAAACTGGTCGGAAAGAAAAACAAACAGCAGCTGTTTCCTCACTTCGGCAAGAACAGGAAAGTCCTGCCAGCTCCGGAAATGGAAGAGGACTAAAATAAATAAATACAATTTATAAATAAATTTAATCAAAGAAACGATTTTCCCCTCACAATTCCATTTCATGCACAGGTTGACACAACCGAAAGGTTCCGTTTGTTTGCAGCGATTACCAGCTCGTTGCTAGTTTTCCTGACACCTGGCCAGTTACACTGGCCAGCTTTAACGCCTTGCGTTTTGATTGGGTTACTTTTCACGGTCCGTCCCTAAAAAAATTAAAAATACCAGTGTGCCAAAGCGCGAAACAGCTGTGAGGTCATAGTTTTTAAACGAGACGACTGGTTACGCTCAGAAAAGTTAGTGAGCGTCAGTACGGAACGGGGGGAGGGGGGGTTAGCCTTCTACGCTGTAATAGAGCATGTGATGATGTGATTTTCCTGAGCCCCCACATCACCAGGGGAGCGCTGATTCAGACAAATGCACTCTCTAATGGACCACAGAGACCAGCAATTCTAATACAATAACAAACCCCAACCCCTGCTTTGTCTATGATTTCCGAAGAAAAAGAGGCAAAAGCTAAGTAAATTAACTACGTGCACAACGTGTTCGAGCGCTGAAAATAACATCTTTTAAGTAGGGGGCATTTGCTACCTCTGGGGATGAAAACTGGCTGAAGACAGTCAGTTTTTTTATTTTACAGTAAGTCTGCATCTGCAAAGCGGCAGTGTATCGCCAAACGAGATACAGAAAAGGCATGCACTTCCCCCTAACACAGATCAGTTCACAACCTCTTGGAAGTGATGCACAATCACCGAGCACGCAGAGCACCACCGCACAGAACCCAGCTCTCTCTCTCGCACGTGCACGCAGAGCACCACCGCCCAGAACCCAGCTCTCTCTCTCTTGCACGCAGAGCACCACCGCACAGAACCCAGCTCTCTCTCTCTCTCTCGCACGCAGAGCACCACCCCACAGAACCCAGCTCTCTCTCTCTCTCTCACACACGCGCACGCAGAGCACCACCGCACAGAACCCATCTCTCTCTCTCTCTCGCACGCGCACGCAGAGCACCACCGCACAGAACC
The DNA here is from genome assembly GCA_025775065.1 of Hiodon alosoides. NCBI lineage: Eukaryota > Metazoa > Chordata > Actinopteri > Hiodontiformes > Hiodontidae > Hiodon > Hiodon alosoides. The sequence continues at coordinate 13,535 of JAOYSI010000353.1, read as the reverse complement.
CATCTCTCTCTCTCTCTCTCTCGCGCACGCAGAGCACCACCGCACAGAACCCATCTCTCTCTCTCTCTCTCTCTCGCACGCAGAGCACCACCGCACAGAACCCATCTCTCTCTCTCTCTCTCTCTCTCTCGCACGCAGAGCACCACCCCACAGAACCCCCCCCTCTCTCTCTCTCTCTCTCTCTCTCGCAGAGCACCACCGCACAGAACCCAGCTCTCTCACGCACTCACGCACTCACGCACTCACGCACTCACGCACTCACGCACTCA